>JAULBY010058115.1:0-10804 GCA_032358315.1 Ophiocytium majus
ACTCTCCGGCGAAGACCGTCTGGTGCTCGTGCCGCCTGGCGGCAGCAATAGGATCACGCTCCTGCTCGTGCGCGATGCCGCTGGACGCGTCGCCTTCCTGCACCAAGGGCTGCGCGCGATCGCGCGGCAGGACACTCCGTGACACCGCTTCGCGTGTTGCCCTGGGCCCTGCTCCTCGGCCTCTTCGCGTTCGCGCTCGGCACATACGGAATGCTGCCAGCCGAGATCCCGACACACATCAACGGCGCCGGGGAGCCCACCAACCTCGTGCCGAAGTCGCTCGGCCGCTGGTTGCTCCTGCCGCTCGTGGGGCTCGGGGTGCAGGGACTGATGGCTGGCATCTCGGCCGTGCTGCCCAAGCGCCCGGATCTCTTCAACTTTCCGGAGAAGGAGCGCCTGCTCGCGCTCCCGCCCGCCTATCAGGCGCCGGCCATCGAGTGGATGCGCGCCGTGCTCGATGTCAGCGCGATGATGACGATGCTGATCATGGGCTATGTGCAGTGGGTGCTCTGGCGCACCGCGATGGGACATCGGGAGAGCGCCGGCATCGCCGTGATCCTGGTCGGCACCATCCTGATGCTGCCGGCGCTCCTGATCATCGTGTCGAAGGTGAACGACGCGACGATCGAGGCGGATCGGAAATGGAAGGAAGCCGGAAGCCCGCCGGCCTGACGCGGTGGCCGAACGCCTTCGTTACGGCTTGAACGGCGAGGCGAAGCGCGGGTCGGTGGTCACGGTCGCGTCGGTGAGCGTGCGGAGGAAGGCCGCGAGCGCCGCCTTGTCCGCCGCCGAGAGGTTCAGGCGCTGCGGACCGCCACCGGGCTCCTGCAGCCGCGTGTCGAGCGCCGGCCCCGACTGAATCCCGCTGTTGTAGAACTCCACCACCTCTTCGATGGAGGTGAATCGGCCGTCGTGCATGAAGCGCTGACTCAGCGCGAGGTTCTTCAGCGAGGGCGCGCGGAAGGTCCGCGTCTCGCCCGCGTCGAGCCCGTTGCTGCCGGAGTTGTCGACCAGCGAGAAGCTCGGCGCCGCGTGGCAGCCCTGACAGCCGGCACCGTCGGGCCGGGGACGGATGAACAGATCGCGCCCGCGCAGTTCCTCGGCGGTGAAGCCCGACAGGGGCGCGAGGAAGTTGAGCCCCCCGGGTCCCGCGCCAATCGGCACCTGCGCGAAGGCGGCGTCCCACTTGCTGTTCACCGAGATGATGCTGCGCACGTACTGCGCCAACGCCTTCTGCACGCGATCCTCGGTGATGGCGTCGTCGCCGAAGGCGAGTTGGAAGAGCGGCGGATAGTACGCGAGCCCCTCGAGTCGCGCGATGAGCGCGCCAAACCCGCCGTGCGCCTCGTCAAATCCCATCTCGACGGCGTCGCGTATGGGCTGCGTGGCTTGCGCCTCCAGCGTGGGCGCCCGGCGATCCCAGAAGTACTCGCCGCTCTCGTTGAAGCGCGCGTTGCCGAGCCGCATCGAATGCGCCCCCGTGCGTTCCACGCCCTCGAACCCGAGACTGAACTGGGCCGAATCGCCGAAGCCCAACGACTGATGGTGGCAGCTCGAGCAGGACACGGTGCCGCCGCGGCTCAACTGGGAGTCGAAGAAGAGCACGCGCCCCAGGGTGGCGCCGGCATTGGAGATGGGATTGTTGAGCGGGATCCGCACTTCTCGCGTGATCACGCCACCGAGGTAGTACGACGGAAACGTCGGCGCCGCGTAGTTCGGAAGATCCGCGGGATCGATCACCAGCACGTCGGTCACTGGCGTCCAGTCCGGCTGCCCCGCGGGCGCGGTGGAATCAACGCAGGCCGTGGCGAGGAACAGCAGCGCGGCGAAGGAGGACGATCGCGACATTGGTGAACACATTACCCGGTGAAGGTCCCGAATGTGACGCCCCGGGATCACCTGCCGTTACCGCCAGGTCTCGAAGAAGCCCGGCCCCGCCCCGCTCAGCACGCGCCCCCCTACCCGCCCCGAGAGTCGGGCCACGCCCTTCATTTGCAGGAACACCCGGGCATCCGACACGCCGCGCTCCCGGCCGACCACGGCCCTGCTTCCCGCGGCGTCCTCGATCTCCAATTCGATGCGAATCGTGTCGGCGCCGCGAATGTCGCTGAGGACGCCGCGTGCCGGCACGCGCACCCGACGTCCCGCCACGATGATCTCCCGCCCGTCTTCGTACGCAATCGCACGCGGCCGAAATACGCCCGCAAATCCCATCGAGTCCACGAGATACACGAAGATCGGTTCATCCACCGCCTCCGATCCGCCGCGTACCACACGCCCATAGAGCAACGAGTACGCGCCCGCACGCGCCGAGCCCCACTCCCACGTCACGTCGCGCCAGACACCCCAGTTGTGATCATGGTACGACTGCGCGCCGTCGAAGGTCTCGCAGCGCCCCGACACGCAGAGCTTCCCGCTCGCCACCGCACGAAGCGCCGGCACGGCATAGCCGCTCACGAGCCCTTCGCCACCGATGCTCGCGCCCGGGAAGTACGCGCCCTCCTGCGGCGTGACGACCAACTCCACCGTGGCCTGCGCCCCAGTGCCCCGCTCCACCGCGGCGGCCGTCACGCGATAGCGCCCGTCCGGCAACACCTCCACGCGATTTGCGCCGAGCGCGAGATCGGCGCGCGTGGTATCGAGCACGATCCTTTCGCGAGGAACCAACATCTCGAATCGGCGCTCGCCCCTCCCCTGTTCGTGCGTGGTGATGAGCACCTGCCCACCCCACTCGCCAGCGGGCACGTCGCCGCCGACCGCCAGCGTGATGAACGCCCAGCGCTTGGCATCGGCGCTGAGCACGTTGAAGTAGTGCCACTCGCCCCAGGTGGCGCGGTCGGCGCTGTCCACCTTCGCCGGCGTGTGATGGAAGCGATCCATCTCGTGCCGCAACTCCTCCGCGCTCGGCGCGAGGAACCGTCGGTCCTGCGCGTCATCGTCCCAGCTGCCCGCGAGCACGTCGGGCGCCGCGCCAACCGCGCGCGTGGCTGACGGGATCTCGCCCATCGCGCGCACGGGCCACTCGCGGCCATCACCGCCACGCACATAGAGCAACACACCGTCCGTCTGCGGGGCCACGGCGGTGACGACACCGGCGAGGCGCGGCGACGCCAGCACCTGCCGATGCACAAAGCGCGCGTTGGCGATGCTCACGAACATTCCCCCGACACCGCCGGTCTTCATCACCTCGAGCGAGAGCCCCTCGGGGAGCACCGAGATGGTCCCGCCGCCCACCAACTTCTCGTCCTTGCTCTGCAGCACCATCGCTTCGCCGATGGACAGCAGCGTGATCATCACGCCCACGCCCAAGCCGAAGCCCGCCAGCAGGAACAGCGATCGCCAGGGCTTGGCGCGGAATCCCCCGAAGGCTAGGCGCAGGATCATCGCGAAGCCGCTCCGGTATCGTCCACGATTACGCCATCGCGCAGATGCACCACTCGACGTGCCGCCTTCGCGAGTTCTTCATCGTGCGTCACCACCACGAGGGTGCTGCCGTCGGCGTTCAGGCGCGCAAACATGTCAATCATCTCCGCCCCGGTGCGCGCATCGAGCTCGCCCGTGGGCTCATCGGCCAGCAACAGCGCCGGACGATTCGCCAAGGCCCGCGCGATCGCCACGCGCTGCTGTTCGCCTCCACTCAACTGGAAGGGCCGGTGCCCCGCTCGGCCCGCGAGTCCAACGTAGCCGAGCAGCTCCTGAGTGCGCGCCTCACGTTCGGCGCGCGGCACCTTCGCCTCAGCCATCGGCAGCTGCACGTTCTCGGCGGCGGTGAGTGTGGGCATCAAGTAGAAGCGCTGGAACACGAATCCGATGCCCGTCAGGCGGAAGCGCGTGGCCTCGGCGTCGGAGAGTCGGGACACATCGCGCCCGGCGATGGTGATGGATCCTGACGTGGGACGGTCGATGGCGCCCAGCAGATTGAGCAGCGTGGACTTGCCGCAGCCAGAGGGCCCTACCAACGCCACATACTCCCCGCGCGCGATGTCGAGCGAGATCCCGCGCACGGCGTGCACCGCCTCGCCGCCCACCGGATAGTCGCGCCGCACATCGCGCGCCGACAGCACGATCTCGTCGCCGCCCGCACCCTTTCGTTCTGCACTCATGCGACGGCCTCCTCACGCAAGGTCTGCGCGATCGGCAAGGACGCCGCGCGCCAGGCCGGCCAAAGGCCAGCAAGAATCCCACACAGCACGAGCAAGCCAAGCGAGCGGAATGCCGCACTCGGCTCGAACAAGAAGAAGTCAAAGGCGGCCGGCAGTCCGGGGAACGACGCGAGGATGCCATTCAGCCAGCGGGCCGTGATGAGGCCGAGCCCCAGTCCCAGCGTCGCACCCACCACCGAGAGGGCAACGCCCTCCACCAGCACCTGTGCCACCACGCGCCACTTGGCCACGCCAATCGCGCGTAGCACGGCGATCTCACCGATGCGCTCGTTCACGCTCACGGTCACGAGGGTCGTCACCAGAAGGAAGCCCACCGCGAGCGACACACTCGCGAGAATGAATGCCAACTGACGGAAGTAGCCGAGTCGTTCGTCCACGAAGCGCAGCGCCGCTTCAGTGGAGATCGCCGACATCCGCGGCTCCGCGCGCTCGAGTCGACGCGCGACTGAGTCGGCTGAGGCGCCCGGGCGGATACGAACCAAGGCCACCGAAATGCGATCCGCACGATCGTCCTGCATCGCTTGCGCAGTCGCCAGCGGCAGCGCCGCAGCCCGTTCTCCGCCGCTCAACATCACGAAGCGCCCGCGCCCGACGATCACCAGATCGCGCGCGCCGGTGTAGCGACGCAGCTGGGGATCGTATCCCGCCGAGGCGTGCACCGTGTCGCCAACGCTGCGCCCGGCTGCCTCGAGCATCGCGCCGTTCCACACCGTCTCGTTGGGCGCAGCGATGTCGCGACCCTCGGCGAGCACGTAGTCCGCTTGCAAGGACGGCTCGATCCCCAGCGCGAAGCCGGCGATGACGCTGTCGCCGCGGGCGACGAACACCTTGCCGCCGAGCACGGGCGCCACGGCGAGCACATCGGGGTCCGCCATCACGCGCGCCACGAGCGCGCCTGCTCCACCGATGGTCGCTTCGGTATCGAAGGGCATCGTGCCGCGTGGCGTCATCCGCAGTTGGTAGTCCTGCTGCTCGAGGAATCCACGAAAGCTCTCGCGCATGCCGGAGCCCAGCATCACCATGTCGAGCAGCATCGCCGCGGCGACGGCCACGCCGGCCGTGGTGAGCGCGGTGCGGGCGCGCCGACGCAGGAGCGTGCTGAGGGCCAGTCGCAGCATCATCGTCCGACGAGTTCCAGCGGCGGTTGGCGTACGAGCCGCTGTGCCGCGAGGAGACCAGCGACGACGCCAAGCGCCAGTGAGAGCAGTGTAGCGAAGGCGACGATTCCGGGCGTCACGATCGCGAAGCGCAGCGGCGTGCTGTAGACGCCTTGGTAATGCCAGTTCACCAGCGCCGACGCGCCGTAGCCCAGCGCCGCGCCCATCAGGCTGCCGACCACGGAGATCAGTGCGGCCTCGAGCACCACCGCGCGCACGATCGTCGCACGCGAGATGCCGAGCAATCGCAGCGCCCCGACGTCGCGGCGGCGCTCGTCCACCTTGAGCAGCGTGATGCACAGCAGGAAGATCGCGCTGGCCACGATGGTGATGACGCCGATGGCGCGGTGGAATCGGTTCACCACGCGGAAGGTGGCGCTGGTCTCGATCGCCACGTCGGCCGCACGGTAGGCGCGGAAACCGAAGGCGAGCGCATTGATCCGCGCGGCCGCGCTGTCTACGGCATCGGCGCTTGGGAGCGTGGCGACGGCAAAGCGTCCGACGCGATCACCCACGCCAGTCAGCGATTGGAGATGGTCGAGATGCGTGCGCACGCGAAACTCGCTGCGGGCGATCTCACTCGGATCGGCGCCACGTCGCGTGATGCCGGCGATGATGACCGAGTCGCCGGGCGCACCGGCGGCAGCCGTGAGCACGACCGTGTCGGCCACGCGAAGTCCCGCCGCGGCCGCGAGCCGCTCATCGATGGTGATACTGCGAAACGGCGCCTGCGCCGCGACCCCCCCAGGGCCGAGCGCAAGCGCCGTCAGCAGCGCCCAGAGGCGCCGCGCCATCAGCGGGACACGGCGATCACGGCTTCTTGAAGGTGACGTCGAACTGCACGGGCACCTCAGCCTCGATCGGATTCATCGGCGGGTTGAAGCCCACGCCGAACTCGTTGCGGTCAATCACGAAACTGCCCGTCACGCGCCCCATGCCATTCTCGGCATCGAAGAAGTTCAGGCGCGCCGGGATCGTGATGCGCTTGGTCTTGCCGCGCACCGTGAGATCGCCGGTGATGAGCAGGCGGCCTTCGGCGGCGTTGTTCACGAACGTCGAGACGAAGGTGATCTGCGGAAAGGAATCGACGGCGAAGAAGTCGTTCGAGCGCAGGTGACGGTCGCGCATCTCGATGCGCGTGTTCACGCTGGCGGCGTCAATCGTGATCTTGAGCGACGTCGCTTCCACGTTCGCGACGTCGAAGCGAATCTCGGCGTCCCAGCGATCGAAGGTGCCAGGCGCCGACAGCAGGCGCGAATCGGCGGTGAAGTTGATCTGCGAGTGGTTCGGATCGCGGACAAAGGATTCCGGGGCGAACGCAGGCGCGGCGGCCACGAGGGCGGGCGCCAGCAACAGGGCGAGGGTCCAACGCTTCATAATGAAAGGAGCTCCGGCAGGGGATCTGGTGTGGGCGGATAACGACGCGGCCCGGAGGTGGAGCTCCAGGCCGCGTGTGCCCTTCACCTGATGAACACCTGAGCGGCCGCATTGGTGCCCATGCTGCGCGAGGTTCCGTCGACCTCGACAGCGATTGGACCGTCGAAGGGCTCGCGCGACGTGACGCGCACTCGCGCGCCGGGCCGAAGGCCGAGCCCATCGAGATAGCGCAGGAACTCCGGGTCGCGGCCGGACATGCGCACCACGATGGCGGCGTGTCCCGGCGCGACGTCGGCCAGGGAGTCGAGGCGTGACTCATCTATGGACCCATCCGGCCCGGGGATGGGCGCGCCGTGCGGATCGGCTGTCGGGTTTCCAATCGCCTCAGCCATGCGCGCGATCAACTCGTCGCTGGCGGCGTGCTCCAGGCGCTCGGCTTCGTCGTGCACGTCTTCCCAACCGAAGCCGAGTCGCTGCACGAGATAGCTCTCGATGATGCGGTGGCGACGGATCAGCTGAAGCGCCGCGCTGCGCCCGGCGTCGGTGAGTCGCGCGCCCTTGTAGCGTTCCGATTCCACGAGCCCGAGCCGGGCGAGCCGCTGGACCATGCCGGTCACGCTGGCGGGCGCGATGCCGAGCCGGTCGGCGATGTCGTTCGTGCCCGCCGCTGTCCCGAACTGCTCCAGTTCATAGATGGCCTTGAGGTAGTCCTCGGCCTGTCCGGTGAGCGCCGGGCGCTCGGCTTCGTGGGGGGGCATTGACAGGAAGTTAGTGGCAGCTAACTTCAGGTCAAGAAGTTAGGACCTACGAAAATATGAAAATCCTCCTACGAACTCTCCGCGCCGCGATTCTGCTGCGGCTCATCAGTCTGCTTGTCCCCGTTGGGGTGGAAGCGCAGGCGACTCCGGTCCCCGCGACTCCCACGCGCGCCGACTCGATTCGCGCCGATTCGCTTCGGCGCGCGGCCGCGCGGCGCGACTCGGCCCAGGTGATCCGCGCCGTCCAAGTCACGGCGACGCTCGCGCCCACGCGCGTCCTCGATGCCCCGCAAGCCATGGCCGTGGTGAGCGGCGCCGAGCTGCGCCGCGACCAAGGAGCCGCCGTCGGCGATGCGCTCGAGCAGTTGCCCGGCCTGCGATCCCTCTCGATGACCACCGGCATCGGCAAGCCAGTCATCCGCGGCCTCACGCACAATCGCATCGTCACGCTCGACAACGGCCAGCGCACCGAGACGCAGCAGTGGGGGCACGACCACTCCCCGAACGTGGAGACGGCAAACGCCGAACAGATCGAAGTGATCAAGGGCCCGGCGAGCGTGCTCTATGGAAGTGACGCGCTGGGCGGTGTGATCAACGTGGTGGCTCCGCCGATTGCCAGCGCGCGCCAGGAATCACCCTTCGTGCGCGGGCGACTGACCACCGCATTCAACACGAACGTGATGGGCCCCGACGCCACGCTGCGCCTCGATGCGGCACGCGCCGGCTTCGGCGCACGTCTCGCCGTCACCGGCCGCATGACCGGCGATATGCGGGCACCGCGCGGCACCTTGGCCAACACCGAGAACGAGACCGGCCACGCCGAGGCGGCGCTCGGTTGGACGGGCGATCGCGGACGACTGGCCCTGCGCTACTCGGCGCGGTCGGAGCGGATCGAGATCTTCGACGATCCCATCGCCGTGCCCGGATACACGGGCTACCAACGGCTCAGCACGGGACGCGGGACCCTCGAGGCCGAGCGTCAGCTCGGCAAGGGCCTGCGTGTGCAGACACAGCTCGGCGCCGAGCAGAACTTTCGGCGCGAGTACAACGCCGCCGACGCCCAGGACATCGCGCTTGGCCTGCTGATCAACACGGCGACCGGCTTTGTGCACCTGCATCACGCGGCCGTCGGACCGTTCAGCGGCGGCACCTTCGGCGTGTTCGCGATGGACAGCCGCTTCGAGAAGCGTGGCACGGCCACCTTGATCCCCAACTCGCGGTCGCGAGGGCTCGCGGCCTATGCGCTGGAGCACGTGGAGCGCGGACGCTGGCGTGGGACGTTGGGCGCCCGGTGGGACGTGCGTGATCTCGCGGTGGAGAGCGACGCCGTGCTTGGACTCGCTGCCCAGTCGCAGGAGCATCAGGCCGTGACGGGCAGCGCCGGCCTCGCGTACCGCATCGGCGAGCACGCGTCGCTGGTGACGAGCGTCGGTCGCGGCTTCCGCGCGCCCGCGGCCCCCGATCTCTACGCCAATGGATTTCACGAGGGCACGCGCGCCTACGAGCGTGGGAACCCAAACCTCCGCGTGGAGACCTCGCTGAACACCGAGTTTGGTGTCCGTGTGGAGGCCTCGACCTTGAACGGCGAATTGAGCGTCTTCAACAACGCGATTCAGGACTACATCTACCTGCGTCCGTTCGGCACCGGCGGCGCGGCCTTTGACTCGCTGGAAGTCGTGCAAGGCAATGCCGTGCTCCGCGGCATCGAGGGACGCCTCGCCTGGCGTGCGCGCCCTTGGGTGACGCTGCAGGCGGCCGGTGATCTCGTGCACGGCACCAACACGGCGGTGGATGTGCCGCTCACCTTCGTGCCGCCGCCGCGCGTCGTGCTTGGGGCGCGCCTCGAGCGCGCGATGCTGGGATCGTTCTTCTTGCGGCCGTGGGTGAGCGTGCAGGGAGAGCGGAACTGGCAGCAGTCGCGCATCGATCCGCGCGACGTCGCGCCACCGGGGTATTCGCTCATCCACCTCGGAGCGGGGGCGACGGTGATGGCCGGTTCGCGCGTGCTGTTGGTGGACATCGCCGTGCGCAACGCGGCCGACGCGCGCTTCCGTAGCTTCATGAGCCGCTACAAGGAGTTCGCCGACGGGCCGGGGCGGGCGGTGGTGCTGCGGGTGACGACGGAGTTCTGATACCGCGTGCAGGATTGCGGGTATGTACCAGGCATGCATATTGGTGCATATGCGCACAACGATGATCATCAACGATGCCTTGCTCGCGCGGGCGATGAAGCTCACCGGGCTCACGGAGAAGACGGCCGTCGTGCACGCGGGCCTCGAGGCCCTGGTGGCCCGAGCGGCGGCCGCGCGCCTGGCGAGCCTCGGCGGGAGTGACGCGCGCGCCGAAGCGGGCGCACGTCGTCGCACCGAGACGGCGGCCACCAAGACCAGCACCCGGAAGTCGCGCTGACGTGGTGCTCGTCGATACCTCCGTGTGGATCGAGCACTTTCGGCGCGGCGTGCCGACGCTTGTGCGCGCCCTCGAGGATGGGGCGGTGCTCACGCATCCCTTCGTGATCGGGGAGATCGCTTGCGGGCGACTCTCGGACCGGCAGGAGGTTCTTGATCATCTTGGGCTACTGCCTGCGGCGGTGGTGGCGGAGCACGACGAAGCGCTCTCGCTGCTCGAGCGCCGCGAGCTCGCGGGAAAGGGACTCGGCTGGGTGGACGTGCACCTGCTCGCGTCGGCGCGGCTCTCGGGGGCGCGGCTATGGACCTTGGATCGGGTGCTGCAGCAGGCGGCGAGCCTCAGGTAGCGGGTTAGATTCCGCTTTCGACTCCTCGCGCCGAGCACCCGATGTCCGTGGTCCAAGACCTGATCCACCTGCTCGAACTCGAACCCCTCGAGCACAACATCTATCGCGGTACCAACCGCGACGTCGGCACCGGCCGCGTGTTCGGTGGGCAGGTGTTCGCCCAGGCCTTGGTGGCCGCGCGACGCACCGTGCCCGACGCGCGCGAGGCGCACTCGGTGCACGGCTACTTCCTGCGCGAGGGCGACACCCGCGCCCCCATCGTGTTCTTCGTGGATCGCCCCCGCGACGGCAAGAGCTTCACCAGCCGTCGCGTGACCGCCATCCAGCACGGCGAGGCGATCTTCCATCTTTCGGCGTCCTTCCACTTGCACGAGGGTGGAATGGATCACCAGACCGTGATGCCGTCGGTGCCGGCGCCGGAGGATTGTCCCGAGGAATTGGAGCTGGTGCGCGCCAACGCCGAGAAGATTCCCGAGCCACTGCGCGGGATCCTCACGCAAGACCGTCCCCTCGAGATCCGCCTCATCACGCCGAACGATCCCTTCCGGAAGCGGGAACCGGTGCCAGCAGCGGAGGCCAGGCGTCAGGTGTGGT
>JAULBY010058126.1:0-10802 GCA_032358315.1 Ophiocytium majus
ACAAGTTAACGGGTGCGAAATTGGGAAAAGCAGCAAACTGATGCAGTTCACCCAGATTGAGCATCGTTCACTGCAGTACATATGCCCCCCCAAAAAGCTGTTGAAAGACACTGCAAAGGCTACAGGTAGCTGTATTGTGACTGGTACAGCCGGTGCTAGCATGGGAGACACCTCTGCTGGTGTCACCAACGCTTTACTGCACGTTCAATACCATGAAGCCTGCCGACTACCTGCTCCAACACTTGTTGCGCGCAGGCTTTTTCAGTACCATATTTGGTGGTGCTGCAAGGAAAACTCATTGAACACAGCTTGCACCTTTCCCCCCCCCCCCCCCCCCCATTTAATTAATTGAATTAATTTCTGCCCTGCTGCATGAAAATTTTGTCCACGTACAGTACGTGTATGTGCACAAGAAAACCATCCGTTCAAGGGTTGCGAAATTGTTTGGCAGCTGCAAACCTTTTTCGCAACGTTTAACCCGGGCTGGCATGTACACATGTTTGGCGGGTCTTGAAAATGCTGTTGGGAAGCCTGCAAGTTTCGTGTTGTTGAAACGCACACCTGTGTGAAAAAGACAGTGCTGGCCCTCCCTCACCACAGTGTGCCACATTGATATCAGTAAACAGTGCCTTGCTGCGCTTGTTGTACGTCGTCATACAGAGCACATATGTATATACACGTTCATGGGCCATGGCATATACTTCGGAAGTACACTTTAGTACAGTAAAAGTATAGTTTATAAAAGTACTCTCTCGGTCCCCTGGGACATGGGGCTGTAATTCATTAGAGTAGTGCTCTGGCAACATGCCAGACCTCCCTTAGTGTTCGCAATCCTGGGCATTGCCAGGTCTTTCGCTACACCTGCCTGATCCCTTTTTCTGGTCACGCGCACCGTGTGCAAAGGGCCGTCCGCGCCCTAAGCGGAGTTTAATAAAAGTACATCGTGGCAACATGCCAGGCGTTCTTTGCAGTACGCAGAGCTGAGCATTGCCAGCTTGTTTTCTCGCAACAGCATGTCTGATCATGCTTTTTCTGGTCACACGCACACCATATGCGCCCTCAGGCTGAGCGGATTTAATGAAACCACATCGTGGTACAGTAGTAAGGACTCCAGTGAATGGGCTTCAACCTGGTCACCGCCACATACTGTGCGCAACACCGTGACGGTCTGGTCAACAACTTAAACACAAAGACGCAAGAGCCAGGTCGAGAGGCGCCGCGAGCGGGGCGTCCGAATGGGCACCGCGTCTGGAGTCCTACCTCGTGTGCTGTGAGCGCTGGAGTCGCAAATGCCGCTGTGGTCAGCGTGTCGGACATCGCCCGCGTAATGATTGCGCATGCATGTTTGTAGGTACAGCGTGACACGACACACATGGCACTTGAACCACTGGCGCACATGGGCGTACTACTAGTAGGCTTGCGTCTATACAGCGCTCTACCGCCATGTGTTTTTGTGGCGACGCAGGGGTACGCATGTACTGAGCACCGCACTTGCCGACACGCTGCAGCACATGTCCGTCGCGTGTGTGCCGGTTTTCCGCGCCCCCACCTTCCTCCGAGTCTGGACGTGCGTTGGTGACGGCAGTGCGCTGCACAATCAATCATTGATCCCATTGATTCTGCCCTAACCAGGAATGATCATGGAAACCCGGCCGAGCCTCCAACTTGGTAGGTCAACTTGGTGCCCACACGCCCCATGTCTCCATGACTAATACATAAACTCAAGTGTACTTGTGTTGCTAGGAGCAGTTCAGTGCCGCAGGCGGGATGAAGTCATGCCGTGCGAAAGTGCCACAAGGCATGATGTCATGCAGCAGGAGCACCTACTTGCAGCAGGCATGGCAGGCCCAAAGTCTTGAAAACCGCACGGGGCGGCACAAGGACGGGCACAACACGGGTTCCTAGACTACACGTGCAGGCACCATATCTCAATGGCACGCGCAAGGCATGCTCGGCAAGCCACTGCAGCAGCAGATCCTTCCTGCTGCAGCTGTCTGCAGCGCCTGCAACCGTGCTCAGCAGCGGCATGGCAAGTTGAGAAGGCAGCAGTCTGCGCCGCAAGCTTAAAAGCAACACGATGCTACGCTGTAACAGTTGCTTACACCCAGCTTGAGTTCGTGAAACAGATCGCAAATGTCCGTTGCCACCGCCGCAGTAATGCACCCGATTCGCCCCAATCAGTGCCAGAAGGACACACTGTGACCCGTGATCACCCTCGCGGCATGAGACACAAGAGAGCTAGCTCTGAACCTGCCTGAACCGGGCAAACTAGGAAGCTAAACCTACAGCAACCTACAGGTGCCCCACCCACCGACACCGCCCGGGTCCCTCAACAAACTCGGCTACATTGCCCCACAGCCAGCCTCAGGCCGCCGCGGCTTAGACTAGGCATCCCTGAGGAACATCACGTGTCCCCACATGCCAACAATTGTCATGTTGGAGCCTCAGGCCACATGCCAACAATTGTAATGTTGGAGCCTCAGGCTCCTGCAGCCATGGGGGCTGGTACTCTGCTCAATGACATGTCCTGCTCAGTGACAGGCGGAAGCCCTCCTAAGAGCTTGGTGCGGGTCTTCCACCACCGGCACCCTGGAATTCCGGGTCGCCGTCAGGCTCAGGCTGGCGCTGTGCCACCTGCGCAAGGTGGCACGTGTACAGCAACGATGCAGCGCAACCTGCCTTATGTGAGTCTGACCAGTGTTGATGCACACAACTTACTACGGACAGCATGGCTCACCGGGCGCATACCACCGCCAACTTGATGGGTTTGCCACCGCAGGTTTGGGCGCCCGCCAATCGAATCACCCGTGGGTGCAGTAGCCACAGTTGCCGAGTACGCACTCGAAGGGTTAGTCTAGCAATGTAAAATCCGATGTAGTAGCATGTGCTGCATGTTCGGCAACCCGTGATGTTGCGCACCGCGGATGCCGCAGCCTGCCGCAGCACTGCGCAGAACTCTCCTCATGCAGCAAAAAATGCTACAAATACTGGCACACACACAGGCAACGCCTGCAACTTGGAGCTTCAAAAAGCTGCGCACCTGCTCAGCATCTGCCAGCGGGGGCTCTGGCTTGGCGCCAGCGATGTTGAACACCATCTTCTGAGCGGTGTCGGGGTCAACGTACTTAGAGAGGAAGCCGAGGCGGTCCAACACCGCGTTGCGGACAGGTGCCGGCCCAGGAGTTCCATCATGCAGTTCACTGCCAGTGGGTGCCAGTGCGACGCTGCGGCTCCGAGGAATTTCAAAGCTGGCTGGGACGTCGTCGCTCGCAACCGGCTTGAGTACATGCACAAAAGGGTTTTCTTGTACATGCTGCTCAAGTCCGCTGTGGTGCCTCTCCGTGAGGATGAGGCACTGCTCCAGCCGCCAGATCGCCTGCTGCTGCGCACGCAGCCGCTCATAGCTGCGGCATAGCCGTGGGCACCAGGCATATGATGAAAATGGAGAACAAAACAACAATCAACCAGCAGCACACATCGCCATGTCGTGCGCAAGCCTGCCTTCTGAGAGCAACGGCGGTGCCTGCAGGTTGTTACCGTCTGCGACTACCGCATGTGAGCAAGCCACCGGTCGGCATGCGTCTCTGACTGTCACAGTGACTAAGTTCGTAAGAATGGGCACCGGCAATGCAAATAAACGGTGAGCAATCTTGTCAAGACATGACGCTGTACGCACCTCTCCGTCAGTAGGCCGATGAGCAGGTTGAGCAGGAGAACCACGATGGACACGCTGAGGACCACCCAGAAAATCGACAGCAAAACAGGTGTTGGGCCCGCGTCTAGTTCGTCAAAGTCGACACCTCCAAATAAGTACGAAAATGTTGTGCGCAGCGCCAGCCACGGGGTGGCAAAGGACCCGTGGCCCAGTGCTGAGTCGCACATCTCCGCCAGCGTTGGGTCGTCTTCCACGGAGCAGTCGTAGGACGCTGTGGCGTCGCCGAGGATGATGTAGAAGGCGTTGGCAAAGCCGAGGACCACGAGCAGGACAACCACCAGGAACAACCTGCACAGCAAAGGAAAAAGGCCGTGGGCGGGCGTTCTCACTGTTAAAAGCTTTTTTGCCGGCATTTGCAACAATAACATATTCTCTCCGCCTGCAGTTAACAGCTGCTGAAACATCACTGTGACAGTGAGCGGCTACAGTAACTGGGCAATGCGTGTTGACCACAAAGTGACCAGTGTCCTTTGGTTGTTGTTGCATGCAATATGCAACCTCACTGTCATGCACCAAGCCCACGGTGATTTAACTTGATAATGGCTGCAGCTGCACAGTTCAGCCAACATAATACTTGTATGCCCCAATCTGCAGCACAAATGAGGGTCAAAATCACATTAAATTTTACTCACCGGATGTCCTTGAGGACCCTAAAAAGCATGTTGACATAGGGCCCCACCACGGTGTCCGCCCGCATGTAGTAGATCAGTTTGAACCACAGCAAGAGGGCTGCAACGGCACCAACAGCATTGGCACCAGCAGACCGGTGGTCCGCAGCTTGCCAGATAACCGCGACGGCGGTGAGCACGTACATGGCGGGATCGAGGAAGTTCCACACGTCCTGCAGGTAAGCTTGCAGGCCTCGGGCCGAGCGCAGTTTGAACTTGGCGTTGCTGCACTCCACGCCGCTGAGCGCCAGCAGAAAGAGCAGGGTGAACACGTCGAGGGCGGGGCTGTGCCAAAACGTGGACATCACGAAAAAGGCCAGCAGGAAGATGTGTAGCGTGCAGTACAGCCGGACCCACCACTGCATGTGGTATTTGCTCCAGGCCGCCTCAACCAGCGAGGCCACCACTGGAGTAGCGAACAGTTCTGCGGTGCCAGTCCGATACGTGGCATCCACACACCCCTCGAGGAAAGTGGCCAGGCCGGCCATGTTGAGCGGCACCACGAACCCCTGCACGGCCCTCCATGCCTCGACAGTTCCGGTGCTGCCAGCACGCAGGTGCCTCAAGCTAAGTATGCGGTACAGCTTCACGACAAAGAGCACCAGTGTCACTGTCACAGTGAAGACCGCGCCAAACACACGCCCAAACTCCTCGCTGCTGCTCTTTGCATCCCAAAGCACCTCCCGCAGTGACTCACTGAGTGACATGCGCCCGTCGTCCAGGTCGGAGTCGTTCCAGACTGCAGCCTGAGGCTGCAGCATCGCGGAGCAGAAACGGGCCTTGATGCCGTGGGCAGACATGTACGCCTCGCGGCTAACCAGTTCCGTCGTTGGCAGCAGGCGCACCTCCTGCGATGGCCCAGGGAAAGACAGCCAGCGGATAGTGATAACGTGTTGTCAGAGAACTACTAGTATTCACTTCAAATTGTCAACGCAAGTGCAGGCCATCACCACCATGGCAAGCCAGACATCTGCAGTGCATGAGCGGGCCAGACATGTCATACATTGAGCTGACTCACTGCCAGTGACTGACAGAGGCCGTCAAGCACATGTCCGACGTTTTGAGCACCGTGCCATCGCCCTTTGGAGGATCAGCGTCGACCACACCAACGTTGCTTTTCATGCGCTCCTAAAAACTGAGTGCTCTTGCTTTGTAATGGGTAGTGCAACAGCAGCACTGCCGCGAACATGCGACACTGAACCACTACTGTAACGAGCAACTGCCATGGCATGCCTGCGGCAAAACTCATCAATGACATCTTTGGTATCAGATTCTGGATCAGATTCAGACCAGATTCAGATTGAAGTCATGTAGAGCTCAATGCCAGTGCACAGGCTGTACAGTCACTACGGGCAGGTCACCGCAACATGACGGCACCAAGTGTGTCAACGGTCACGTGCCATCTGGCTATCACTAAGGCACGTGGTGACACCAAATATACGACATCGTGGTTTACCTGCATCCAGGTGTGTGTGTAATCATTATACACTGTAGTAAAATTGAAAGCCTTGAGAGTGCCAGACACGCCGGCAGCTAGCCTAAGGGCTCTGGTAGACTACGATTGATTTGAACAAATTTATGTGTAAGTCGTGGGCAAAAATGTGGCGTGCGACAACGGTTAATAATACATTAGTTTGTGGGACGCATCACTTAAATGGCGTGTGACGATGTGTACTGCAACTCACCTGAAAGAAGGTAGTCACAGCCTCTGGATATCTGTGCAGAGCAGGAACGAAGTCGCGCAGCCGTATGCAGTGTAAAGGGTGTTCAGCCAACCGCATGCGCGCGTTGGGCCACTCTGTGTTTGACTGGGCCACCCACGTGTCCTTCAGAAGTGCCAGCATGAGCTGCACAATCTGGCCCTGTTCAGCCACTGGTGGCACCTGGAAAGCAGTGTCGAACTCCACACCCTTATCGTGGTCCACGCAAAGGGGAGCAGCGTTTGGCGACCGACCAAAGCTCAGGTTGAAAGCCCATGCCGCCAGGCGCTCATCTGTGGCTGACAACAGCACGCGCGCCAGTGGTACGCTGTGGTGTGCCACGGCCCAGACCAGGGCATCCCGTGTGTAGTATGTGGGCTCTGTCTCGCGGGTGAAGGGGTGCGTCCACTTGAGGTTCCTCACGTTGGCTGTAATGCATGACTGGCGGTCGCCCAATGAGGCCAGCGCTGCGGTGGCGTGAGAGGTGTGCGTGGCCAGCGGCTCCAGAAGCACAACTGAAGGAAAAGTGTGAATCTCGCGACCCTCATGCACACGCTTACGGGCCTCGTTGTCCTCGCGGAGGAAGCGGGCGTGCATGTAGATGGGGTCGCCGTACCACACCTCATTGCTCTGCAGCACATCTAGGTGGTCGTGCTGCAACAGCACAGCCGCTAGTGCCGCAATGGCATCGTTACAGCCGGCGGGCGTCCATGCGTCTGGTCCAACTGTCCATACATCCGAAAGTCGATGGGGCGGGTAAAGGGGGGGCGGCACACGATGCAATCACACACCAAACAACGATTGTCACATAAGGTTTGTCTACTTTATAACGCACTTGCATTGCGCAATATCAGCTAGGTGACTTGACACAGCAGGTACTTGCAAGCTGCAAGATGCGGCATTGCGACCGCAAGTTGAACTAGCATCAAGGCTGTTCATCATGCTGGCATGGTGCCATCTGGCAGGGACACAGCTGTCAGGCCGTTTGGAACTTGCCATCTTCTGTTTGGCAACTGTTACAGCCCCAGTGCATGAGATTGCTACACACTTTGTCGCAAGTTTGCAACAACATGCAAGTCTTTTGGACAATTCATACTGAGATACTTCTAGCTGTGCCCCTCAGCGTGAAAAACAACCGTCTCTGGCCGGCCGCCGCACGCCAAAACTTGCTTCATGCGGATGACGCCGGGCTGGTGTCTACCCCTGGTGCAGCAAATGGTCCAGGATATGCGGCATCTTTAAGCTGTCACTGCAGTGCAGGCATGAAGTTCAACGACAAACCATCTGAGGACATTATGATGTACCCTGTCAATACTCGGGCTACGGTCATCATAGAATGCGGGCCCCGGCATGGCACCAGCTCTCACCGCGCTTGACGATCTCCATCACACAGAGTGTGACCACTCCACTGCGCACAAACTCCGAAACGGACGCGCACACCTCCATCCCGCGCGCGGCAGCATACTGTCGCAGCAGGTGCAGTGCCAGCAGCTCGCGCATCTCCTCTGCACCCTCCAGTTGCTGCGCATGCCGGAGCGGGGTGACGTCGTCCAGCTGCAGCCAATCTGGATTTAGTGCGGAGGGCTCGGGCTCGCCTTCCGGCCACTCTCCCTCTGTGTACACCAGCACTTTGGCCTTGTGCTCCAGCAGCAGCCTGCACAAACGCATACAGGCAGCCTGCAATCAGCCTAGCCTACGTATAGCAGGGCGGCACTTTCCATGTTGAAAATTCCATGCAATTTCGGTGTAGTAAATTTCGCTTGGGGCGCGGACCCCTCGGAGCCTGTGCACAATGCCTAATGGGAAAGAGTGTGACCATGCTGCCGGCACCAGCAGGTGAATTGATGATTGAACTGATGATGGCATGGGCCATATGGGCTGCCGCCGTCGCCTGCGAAAGCACCACCGGACATGTTTTGACCCAATTTGAAGTTGAGCATTTAGCCTCAGCTGTCACTGACATTAGCAACGTGGTTGAATTTGCGAAGTACAGCTGCTGCAAAGCTCGTTTGAGATCCAGGTGCCTGACCCTGGCACTGATGCTGCAGCTACTGTTGTTAGGAGCATCACCACAAGATGATGCCAGTGATAATGGTAATCAGGTGCTCAGGCTCGCCCTTCCCAGGGCCTGCGGCTCAGGGCATTCGAGGCTCACGGGTATTAGGTCCTTCTCTGGGTAACCTGTTCGGGTCTGTGTCAGGCAATGCCATGTTGCAAAACAAAGTGCGGAAATTCCACAGACACTTGACCTGTCTCGCTTGGCACTGCTTTGTGAAACGGGTCAGAATCTACTGCACAGTGCCATGTTGCGATGCGGCAGCCGTGAAATGGCAGTGCGCACGCCACGGGCACAGTGACCGCATACACAGCACTTGCATGTACTACTTGGTAACCTAGCACACAAGTAAAATTCCCAAGGATTACGCACCTGGCCATGTCGACGTCGTTCTGCTCAACAGCGTAGTGCAACGGGGTCTTCTGGAGGCGGTCCACCTTGTTGGGGTCCGTGTCACGGTGGCCCAGCAGCGCCTTCGCAATGCCATGGTTTCCCATCGCGACGGCTAGGCCCAGCGGCGTCTGCTGGTCGTCATCCTCCTTGTTGACCTCCACATCTTCACGCTCCAGCAGCTTCAAAACCATGTCCCGCCGCTCCAGGGCCACAGCGACGAGAAGGGGGGTCACGAAGTGGCTGCCGCTGGTGGCATTCACGTCCGTGCCACCAGCCAACAGCTCGTCGAAAGCGAGCACGTCACCAGAGGCGATGGCGACATGCAGCGTTGGCCATTCGTCCACCTGCCCGGCATACAGTAGCGTATGGCACACAAAGACAGTTGATGCAGGACACCTGTGAGTCCGAGTTTCCTAGCACTCGCAGCGTGCATGTGCATCATAATGCAACAATTGCTTTCTGCAAACGTTGCAGGGATGAGCAAGTAGTGAGTGTGCAGCTGTGTCTGAGCAGTGCACCGTAACCGCCATGCATGTAGCAAGGAAGCATTGCCAACTGTTGCAAATTCATCAGAGCGATTCAGCATTGCGTGTGTTTTGGGCTGCTTCGCTCGCCGTGGTAGCTGGTACGCCTTGCACCAGCATGCGCGCCATCCCGCTTGAGCACATGCTTCAAGCGAGGTGCAGCAACAGCAGGTGCCTACGCAGGGCAGCGTCGCCAGCAAATGCATCTGCCAAGAAGACTTGGAGACTTTAAGTGCTGAGGAATGCTATAGCAGGAGTTGTGTACTGCAGCCCGGATCATCCATGACAGCAACCGGTGCTACTGTGCTTGTCAAGTGTTGCACGTTTATTAACCTGGTCAATCATGCTACTGCTGCTGCTGCTGCTGCTGTGGTGCGCTGCATTAGCAAGCATGTCCAGCGGCCAGCTGTGATGGTGTGTCCCCGCAGCTCAGTCACCATGCTGCAGCACTGAGTGAGTCATGATCTCAGCTGTACACCCAAAGTGTCATTCCCCCCACTTCTGCAGCAGCTTTGCATGTGTAGAGCATGTAACCAGGGTGCAGCCTTCGCGACTTAGTGTTATAGAACATTTGGTATCTATAAATATGGACAGGACGTGGGGGCTGGAGGATGCCATCGAGCTTTGTGTGGGCTGCCAGGGCAGGGTAACTTAATAAAATTTAATGGGTGGCCGCTTCACAGAGGCACTGCAGTGTTTTCATGAAGAGTGCTTATGGAGCCCAACACGGTGGCGAAAGCTGATGAAGATGGTATTTGGCTGCACGGCCAGTGGCAGGCGGCAACCCTGACCACTGCTGCTCAGCAGGCTGCTGGTGCAGGCTGAGCATGCTGCTGAGCACAGCGCAACAAAACCTACTCATAGGCTCGCCATGATAGCGCGCCGCAGCTAATGACGTACAAGCCTCGACCGCTGTTGTTTGCTCCCTGCGATGCTGTGCCTGGCCAGGCGTGGGCGATGCGCTGCCCCGACCGGCAGCTGCAGTAGTTGTACGACAAGGCTGAGGGGCCGCCAGCGGGCTGCTGGCTGTCAGAGATCTGCTTCAGTTGCCTAACGCAGTGCACCAGCGGCACCAGCAGGGGGGGCTAGTGGCAGAAAAAGCGGAGGCCCTGCCGGCACCAGTGGTTCGCACCTGGCAGCAGCGCGGTCCACTCGCAAGCAGGTCATGAGCAAAAACAACCAAAAGCGATGAGCGCGAGCGGAGGTGTGGACTCGCTCACTAGCTTTAGCTGCGCCTGTGACCCCGTTGGCTGTGGCGAGTCCTCTTCCACGACGGAAGTTTCCTGGCCGCCCCAGCACCATCCTCGCCCCATTGCACCCGCTCTTGGGTGCTGGGCGCTAGCAGCTGAGTGCCCTCTCTCTCTCTCTCTCTCTTTTTCTCTCTCATGCGTGACCCCAGCCGGCGGGCAGAAAATTCTTGCGTTTGTTTATGTTGAGAGTGAGTGAGACTGTGAGACCAGACACAGCACAGCAGCTGTATGTGTGGGGGCACACACACACCACTGGCCACTGGCGCGCTCTGCGGCAGCGCGCATGCATTACCACCGCTGCTGCCAGTCCGCATTGCTACCGATTCCCCTGTAATGTTGGCTCAGGTTTTGGTGGCACATCCACCTGGGCTGTGCAAGGCGAACTACAGTGGTGCAACCTAAAATGCGCTGGGGTGCCACTGGTGCGTGGGGCAACCCTCAGAGCCGCCGGCGGTGTCTGGCACGCTGCTGTTGGCGCCTGGCGCGCACCCAGTTG
>JAULBY010058137.1:0-10800 GCA_032358315.1 Ophiocytium majus
GGCTGTGCCCGTTGCGGCGCCTGTTGCGCCAGCTGCTGCTGAGCAACCAGCAGCTCCACCTGCGCGCGCGCCTGCGCCCGCAGCCCTCCCTGCTGTGACTGCGGCTGCGGCAGCGGCTGCGGAGGCGGCGGCTGGGCCGGCGGCGGCCGCTGCGGCGCCGCGGCGGCTTCAAGCGGCGGCGGAGACGCCACGGACCTCCGGTGGGAGCTGGCGTACTGCGCCAGTGCCGCTTCGAGGGCGGCCAGGTGCGTGCGCATGTGGGCGGCGAGCTCGGGGTCGAGGCCGGAGCGCTCCTCGCGCTCGAGCGCCGCGCGCACGGCCACCTGTAGGCGCAGCAGTTCGCCCTGCTCAGCAGAGGGGGGGGGGCGAGGGGAGGGGGGCAGTGCTTAGCAGCAATCATCGGCAATGGTAGGCAGAAGCGGTAGCGGTGAGGGGGTGTGTGGGGAGCGCCGGTGCTGCTGCATCTGGGCGCATTGTGGGAGTGAATTTGGGCACGAGTTTTTCAGCGTGTGCATGTGTGCTCGCGCGCGTGTTGTAGGCAGGTTGGTGCAGTGGAACAGTGAGTGCAAGTAAGCATGGAGCAGGCGGCTGTGCTGCACACACATGCTTGGTTTCATGACGATCCATGTCGCTATTAACAGAGGCCCGGGGGCCCCCATGTACATAAACTAAGCCGACAACACTCACCAATGGGGGGAAGTTGCTCGCGAAGCCATCAAACACAGATTATACCAAAGGAACCGACTCCCACATGATAACAGGTGCATAAGGCGCCAGCCGGACCATGGGGTACCCTGGATGAACAGGCCAGCCACTTGTGCGCATCTGCCAACATGGTAATTGAGCCTCTCTGTTTAAAAAAAAACCGCACCTGCCCGACGTGGTCCCTGCCAAGCGGTATGCAGGACCGCACCAGGTCCTCAGGGGGTGTCTGCTCAGCAGCAGCAGCAGCAGCAGCAGCAGCAGCACAGCGGGGCAACTGTCACGCACAGCAGCAGCAATGGGCGGCCAGCAGCCGTGCTCAGCACCAGCTGGCGCGCGTGCGAAACCGGTACAAGGACAGCAACGCGTGCATACATGGCTGCTGCTGAAGAGCTTGGACACACCTGACACACCTCATAACCACTGGTTGTTCCCGCACTGCCATCGCCACACGCCTTCTGACACAAGTCTGTACCTCTACTTCAACTTGGGCCCACGTGTGCGCAGACGGCATGCTGCGCACCACCTCCCGCCAACCCGCACCTGCATCACCACCGGCAGCATCTGCATCAGCCCCCATCTCAAGTTCCACCAACTTCAGGTCACAGCTTCAACTACCAAGCTTCAACGCGTGCAGCCACACCTGCACGCAGGTGGCACGGCAGACCTCCCGCAGCTCCGCCACACAGCCCACTATATAGTAGAGGTAGTGGTACTCCTAGTACTTCGAAGTATACCACATAGTAGTGGTAGTAGTACTACTTCAAGTATTGGTACTACTGTAGCACCTGCAGGAAGATGGCGCGGCAGCCCTCCCGCAGCTCCACCACGCAGCCAGCTACATAGTAGTGTCAGTAGTACTATTCCACACACTACTGTAGTTTTATTTATTTGCACTTAGGGGCGTGCAAGAGCCCATGACACATGCATGCCAGCCCGCTCACTGGCGGCCATGACACGAATCCAATGCACGACAAAGTATGTAGTAGCATTGCAGGCGGCTTTTCCTTGTGCAGTAGCCGACACCTGCACCTTAGGTTAGCGGCCAACAAAGACCCTTCATCATGCAGCAGCCACACTTCCGAACGAGTAGCTGTGAGTTTGCCAGTCACACTGTTGGCGCACGCACCATTGGCCCCATCGACAGCAGGTAGTTTGCCCGTTTGGGCGAGCTGACACATGCCTGCCTGGCTCCGGACAGCAGGGCACCTGAGACTGACATGACGGCGATGCAGGCAGTGTGCTATTTAATACTTCAAGTGTTCATACAGCAGCAGACGTGCTGTAGGGCAGCAGCCTGAGGAGGCAGCACAAAAAAAGGCGTTTGACAACATTTTTCATGCATTTCATACATTCCCACGGTGGCAACTGCGGGCGTGTGTGTGTGAGTGCCTTGCCGCAGCGATGGCCCAGGGCTGAAAAAACAACATGTGCCGAATGCTACAGTAGTGCTAGTGCTGTACTGTAGTAAGATGCCTCACACACAGCAACATATTAAAGTTGAAATTTATGCATGATGTGGTGCGCATTGAGTGACCGAAACAATGCAGATGAGCAGCATGACAATGTGCCGCTGAAAAGCGGCGTCAATGGTGAGCAGGCCACAAAGCATGAATGCAGTTCCACATTGCCAATGACCGGTAAAACCGTGCACCAAGCTGAGTTTGCATAGAAACGCATGTAGGTGCTTTGGGCACACACCAAACCAACGAGAACAGAGGTGTGCCCACCAAAGACATGTAAGCGGCCAGCTTTGTGCAGCTTCGCACACAGCTACAGCTGCTACTGCTGCCGCCATCCCATCGTGGCCAGCCGCATACCAGAAGTGCCCCCAACAAAAAAAAAAAATGTGGCTCCCAAACCCCAGCCGCCACTACGCACCACCATACAGCCTCTCTACAGGTGCGCCCTGTTGTTACTAGTAATACAGTACTAGCGCACTCGTGTGCAGCGCATTCGCCCCCCCTGCTTCGGTTGGCGGGAACCCTACTGGCACTGCCGCCGGCAATGCATGTTTGAGAGTGCTGCTGACAGCTGTCAAAGACGCCTGGCAGCAGTGCTCAGCAGCCCATGGGTGTGCGTGTTCGCAATACCCTTCACTTGCCGCCACACTACACTGCCGCTGCTGAATGCACGTTGCAGCGCCCCAAAGCTGCTGCCGCTGCTGCGGCTGAGCACCAGCCCGACCAATCGAAACCTGCACTCGCGCGCCCACATGTACAGCCCTGCCCGCTGCTGCCGGGCTTGGCACACTTTCTCTTGTCTCGCTTGCGGTTTCACGAGAGTATGGCACTTACAACGCGCTACATTACGGTGCCCCAAGCCAGCCCCGCCCCTTGCCACTGTCCCTTGCTGCTGAGCACGCTACTGCTGCTGCTGAGCACGGGTACTGCTGCTGCTGGGCATAGCTGCTGCCAGTGCTGAGCACAGCTGCTGCTGCTGCTGAGCACAGCTGCTGCTGCCAGTGCTGAACAGGGTGTCCTGCTCAGCGCAGAGAGCTGCTGGGCAGGCGCAGGCCCAGAAAACAAATTCACGAACTTCAACTTCACTTGTACATGAGCGCAATGAACTCCGGCAGGTCGATGAAGCCATCTCGGTTCTTGTCCGCCTCCTGTACCAGCAGGTCTATCTCAAAGTCCCTGCGGCAGCACACAAAAAAACAACGCGAGGGAGAAAACAGTTGCGTGTGACAACCGGAAAACACCGGCAGCAGGTGCGGCCCACTTCGAAGTGGCACGTTGACCTGTGACCACATCATGTCAGAGTGTGTTCCAGAGCGGTGGTCCGTGCACACAAGCAACCCGAGGAGTACGGCAGCTGCGCGTGAAGCTGTCAACAGGTCTGTGTCAACGGCCCTGCTGCCCATCACAGAGTACCAAAGACAGAGTGGCTACATGTGCAACTGGCAGCTTGCCAGTAGGCTTAACCTGGTGAGCATTTGCTGTACCATACTGCCATTGCCACACCCCTCAGGGGCGCAAGAAACGGTGGACAACAGTTACACATGAAACTGTCAGCAAACCGGCGAGCCAGTCCCAAAGCAGGCTGTCGTGCCACCTACAGTGCACACACACCACCTAGCTCAACCACACACGTACACACACACCGCATGTGCCACACCATGACAGCCCGCAGGTGCGTGTTACAAAAACTGCGTAGTGGTACTGCAGCAATGCCACTGGTGCAATACTGTGTGGTGGCACTGGCACTGGCCATGTGCAGGCGCGCCATTGTCACACTTGTTGAAGTGTGTCATGCCTGTTGGCCTGTTGAGGTATGACACACTTGTGGAAGTTTGTCATACTTGATGGCATATACTACGTTGTACATGACATTAGTAGTACTTGTGGACGCATGTTGTTGAAGGATGTCATACTTGTTGGACACACCGGTCATGCCTGTTGACACATGTCATAGTTGGTCCAAGTTTGTCATGCTTTTCAAAGTCCGCTGTAGACCGTGGTGGCCCCAACCTCCATACGGTTTGAGGGGCCCTATAGCAGGTGCAGGCACAGCAAGTGGCGCTGGCACTACATACTTCAGTTTTTAGTACTTTTTGGTTCATAGTTTTTTTTTTAAAGCGTGTTAGAACAGCCAAGCAGCACAACCTGTGCGACCCCTGTGTGTTTGCTGAACTACTTGAGTGGTGACTCCGTGAGCAGCAAGGTTCGGGTGTTAATCACAGCGACAAGGGGTCAGGTGCGCACCGGAGTTGGTACATATGTATTAGTCAAAAAGACATTACCTCATGTGCACATCCGAGGTTTCTTCTCATGAGGTTTGTACTACCAGTAGTACTTCAAAGTATACTTCTGAAGTATAAGATACAGAGACATAAGGCCATGTGCGCACCTGAGGCCTGCGCCCAGCCCGCGCATGATCCTGGCCAGCTCCTCATGAGTTATCACGCCATTGGAGTCGACATCAAAAACTGTTGTCAACACAGTTCAACACAGTTGGGCGCAGCAGCAGCGGAGGAGCAGCAGCAGTGCTCAGTCTTTCCACATCAAAGAACTGTTGTCAACACAGTTCAACACAGTGGGGCGCAGCAGCAGCAGAGGTGCAGCAGCAGTGCTCAGCGTCACATTGGTGCGTCAGACCTAGTAGTATTTGGGGGTGCAGCAACATGGCCGTCACAGATGCAAACGAGCTCTACTTCAAGTACATACTTCAAGTCCCTACTACTTTAATAGAAGTAGTACCTACTAACAGTAGTGATATTTCTGTTCTCTCTGTAAGGTACAGCGGTATTACCACAACGAGGTAGCATAAAAAAGGTTGTGTGTACCGTTACAGTTGCTGGCATGATGGTAGATAGAATCCCATGGTGCAGTAGTAGTGGACGAAGAGAAGCATGAACTACAGTAGCACTTCTGCACACATGTAGTTCAGGCGCACCCCATGTGCAAAGGGCTTTCCGCGCCCCAAGCGCATTCAGTAAGAGTACTTCAGAAGTACACGTTGCACACTACCGATACAGTACCTGTTGAAGCAGTTGGACAGGTGTCGACAACACTTTGCTCTGCAAAAACATGCCAGACTCACACAGCCTTTCATGTAATCCACAACCACGCCAGTCTGCACCCGCAGCATTTCTGTGCTGTGCAACCAAGCTGTGTGCACATGAAACCAGTGACGCAGCACACTAGCCAATGCAGCAAAATGCGACATGAAACGTGTGCGTGCATACATATAACATGACTTGTGTCAAATACGGCTGGCACAGGCTGTGGCAAGCACAGCACACATGTGTGCCCGCAGGTGGTGGCCGGCGACACACCAAACTACCAGAGTAAACTACTCATGAATTCATGAACATGATTCATGAATACGAATTTATGGATTCATGCGCGCTGCTCACAGGAAAATGCGTCCCTGATCTCCGTGTCAAAGTCGGTTGCCAGGTCGCACGCACTCATGCACTCCAAAAACTCATCGAAGCTGATTACGCCGTCGCCATTCCAGTCCCACTGCACACGGCACCAGCAAAAGCAACACAAGCGCGTGAGAAAACAAAACCGTGCACATACACGCACAGTGCTGCTCAGCATGTGACTGCTCAGAGGCGCGTTTGCAGCACTACTTCAACATGGTGGCTGCCAAGAACTTCAACAGTGACACACGGCACCAGCAAAAGCACCAAACAGATGATTAATCAACAGACAGCGCGCGATAACACGTGCAGATATGCACACGCACGGTGCTGCTCAGCAGGTGACTGCTCAGAGGCGTGCTGCTGCACAACTTCAACATGCTGGCTGCCAACAACTTCAGCTGTGAAAAGCAGCGGCGGGGGGCATCATCGCGCGTGTCCACGTGTTCAGTCTTGTTACTGCCCAGGGTGCGCTTCCGTTTGAGCGTCATGTCTTCGAAGCGGGGGGACTGCCCGGGCCAGAGACGCACCACACCTTGTACAGCGGGAAGCAGGAGCTTAGCTCGAGTGTCCCTGTACTGATTTGCACTTGTGGGCGTGCTGCAACGCAGGTATAATACAAGCGGTCATGTGGTGGCCACCCAACCATGTGTGCCCCCATGTAGCCATCTATAAACGTGCTCAATAGCTGTGTGTGCGCCGTCAGTCTAGTTGAAGTAGTTGTTGAAGTAGTTTTTTGAAGTAGCTGTTGAAGTAGTTGTTGAAGTTGCTCACCTGTTTCAGCATGTCCTTGAGCTGCTTGTCCGTGGGCGAAAAGCCTAGCGACCGCATCACAACGCCGAGTTCCTTGGTGTCTATGCACCCATTGCCATCCTGTCGCAGCCCCGGAAGTGCACAGCAGCAGCAAACGCAGCAGCAGCACGCAGGGAGTAGCAGTGGTGGCGGTGGCCGCAGCAGCAGCATGCCGCAGCAGCAGCAAAACACAGCAGCAGCACGCACGGCGGCGGTGGCCGTAGCAGCAGCATGCCGCAGCAGCAGCATGCCGCAGCAGCAGCATGCCGCAGCAGCAGCATGGCAGGCAGCAGCAGCGGCAACAGCAGCAAAACACAGCAGCAGCACGCACGGAGCAGCGGTGGCGGCGGCAGCAGCAGCAGGGCGGCAGTAGCAGCAGTGGTGGTGGCGGCAGCAGCAAGGCAGTGGTGGTCAATACCAGCAACGCCGGCAGGCCGGCAGCAGTGGTTTGACATCACTGCCTGCGCACATCAGGTCGCTTGCGTGGCAGCAGCTGTCATATGCCACAATAAAAGTGAATCCATGCATGATACTCCAGGTTGTTTTGTTGAACTCCGCTGGGGGCGCGGAAAGCCCTGCCTGTGCACGACTGAAAACTACAAGACCAAGTAGTAGTTGTCATGTGGCTTCAACACGGGCGTTCGTGCGGCAGCAGCGCGGTAGATACTGAATGTGGCTGTGTGGCCATTTGGGGGGCGCCTCCAGCCGGCACATGGCAGGCAGGGCAATGAGTGCACTTGCACTTATGACAGCTGCCCAACTAAACATTCTGTGTTGCAGTACTGTGAGTTGGCTAGGCTTTGTTCAGCGTAGACACTGCTGTGTACTTTCGTGAGAGCCATGGCGGGTGTGGAGTGGTTGAGGTGTGCCCTGCTGCTGAGCACTAAATCAACACCACCCATTGCTGAGGAGCAGCAGCAGCAGCACAGTTTTTTGAAGTACAATTCTACACAGTGGACCGTGTTCACACGCCTGTACAGAACCAACCAGCACAGGGCACCAGGTCGGATTCACCGTGGCTGCTCACCAGCCCGTGTGTTTCCTGGTGCTGACGTGCAACGGCACGCTAACTGGCGCCATGCCCCTACTACCGGTGGCGCAGGTGACAGTCGCGGGTGTGCACGAACATCGCCCCACCGGCAGCGCTGGGGCCCTCAAGTTCATGCCGCAAGCCTGCTGCTGCTGTGCCTCAACGCCTTTTTCAACGCCAGCTATGCCACAACGTCGGTTTTGAAGGTAGCAGCAACGCGTTGCGCGCCCAGTGTGCGTTGGGTACACTGGTGGGGGGGGGCATCACCGTGCAAGAGCGCAACCCCCCTTTTTCTGCAGTAGTAGTAGGTTCCTACTACTCCCCACACACAAAGTGTACAGCTAGTGTGTCTGGATTGTTCTCGCCGAGGCGGCCAGCCAGTCGCAGCCCCGTCCCCCTGTGAGCGCAGCACCTTGCCATTGCCACAAGCACTCCACTCATGAGAAGGACTACGTGCGCCTTGGCGCCAGCGCCGCCGCTCTCCGCTGACACACAGACGTCTAGAACACCCTGCCCCCCTGCGTGGGGGTTGTTGCACACACCTTGTCGAAATTGGAAAAAGCCTCTTTGAAGTCGTCCACCTCGTCTTGGGTCAGCTGGCGGGGCTGCTGCGCACGAGTCATCCTGCTCACACGCCGCCTGGCGCCGGCACCTCCTCCTTTCTAGTGTGAGTGAAGCTTGGGTTTCTTGATTGATTGATCGCGGGGACCGACAGAACAAGAAGAAAATTCCAGAGTTGAAGTTGCCTTTTTTGTTGCTGTGATGCTTGCGAAGGTGAAGGTGACTGCCGACCCCAACAGCTGTGCACTGCGTTTGGTGCAGGAGTTCAACGCTTGCTCTCACGGTCGGGGGGGCGCGCGCGTGTCATGCACAGGCTGCCAGCTGCAGCAGCGAGACTGCGCAGCATCATGATGCCAGCAGCAGCCCACCCCTCTTGCGGTTGCGCTATGCAAACGCAAGCACGCTGCAAGACACCCACCAACTTGCAACAACCTGAACGCAGCTCGGCATGCCTGTGCGTGTCCACGAACCGCGCGAAGTGTAGGCTCACATGAGAATATAGCTATCGCACAGCCGCAGCAACTGTGTAGCAGCGACGGCGCCATTACCAACCAGAAGTAGCAAGCACCTGTGCCTTCATGTCAGCCCCTGTCGCTGATGTAGCTGGTCCGTTGACTGAAGAGAGCAGTAGACCCACCCCACATATACAGTGGACAGCAGGCCAAAACTGTCCCTACTGTTGTTCAGCGCATGACGTTCAAGGGCCCGCCGTTGCATGTGCATGCGATGGCCGTCGCAAGCCCGCCGCAGCGCGGGCCACACAAGCTGCACCGAAATATGCCAGCAATGGTATCAGGGTATTTATGCACCTGCCTTTGTGGGTGCTGTCATACACGGTACTGCTGGCACTCCCAGCTTGCCACACCACAAGGCACTGCAGACGTGCACAAAGGTGCCAGAGAATCCGAAGCTGGCCACCTCCGGCTGTGTCAGCTCACGCTCTGCTGCTAAAGTACAAATGCTGGCTGCAAGGCTGTGGCTTGTGGGTTGTGGTTTTGCGGAAGCTCTACTTGAACGGCGTCAGCTTGACGGTCACACTACCACCGGAGCCAGGTCGAGAGGCGAGCGGGGCGTCCGAGTGGGCAGGCCGGCCCGCCACAGGATATACCGCCGTCTGGAGTCCATACCTTATGCTTGCAACACCCGCCCTGCGTGCGCGTGCAGCACCGCCTCTACTTGCACAGCACCTGACGGCTGCTGCCTGCACACGTCCGAGTGGGCAGGCCGGCCCCCCATAGGGTACACCGCCGTCTGGAGTCCCTACCTCACACTGTTCCGCAGGTGCGAAAAAACTGCTCAGCCGTCGGCGTGACATCCCCATTGGGGCACCCGCACAGCAGCGGGGGGGGGGGTACAGTGCAGCCTTCGAAGTTCCCAACTTCAAGTGGCTGAGCCTTTAAGCACACAGGTCTGTGATCTGTGATCACAACTTGTTCTGTGCAGTCTCTGGCAAGCGTGCCTGTGAGAGACCAACTCCCCCCTGGGACTGAGACAGAGGGCGCTGTCACCGCGCTGCCGCCTTCCCGTTGCCAACATACACCCTGTCTACCAGCTCTCGCGCCGCCGCCACAGCCTCAGCGGGGCCCATGGCGCCAAGGTCCGGCAGCGATGCAAACATGTCGCCGAGCTTGCGTAGGCGCTTGCTCTTGCTGGCGACAGTTTCACTGACAGTTTCGCCGGCGGTTTCGCCGGTGCGCGGGGCGTCGGCCTCCTGCAGGGCCTCCATGGCGGTTTCGAAGCTCTCGAGGGCGGCCGCCTTGCGCTTGGCCTCGCGGATGACGCTCCCCGGGAAGCCTGCGCGCGCGCACAGATGATGCAGGTGCAACTGATGAACAAGTGCAAGGAACCTGAAAGGTTGCTAAGCCCAGGTACTGCCGAGGCTGGGGCAAGGATGTCGGGCCAAAGCCTGTGGGGCGATTTGTCCACCTGGTGAAAACACCAGACAGCCCCCACACCTACGCGCACCAGTGTCCTTAAGTGAACGCCTACTCGTACTTTAACTAATCTACCACTTGAAGTGCTGTAATGAAAAAAGGTGGTGCTAAGCTTAGAACGGCCGAGGCGCCATGGCGCACTGTACAACTTATGGGGTTTGGTGCTTATATTCCCCAGCCACAGCGGCATCTGGGCCTAGCAACCTTGCAGACTCCTGTCTCAAACGTTCCTGACTCAAAGCAAAGCGTGGTTTTTACACCTAATGAACACCAGATAGCCCCTACCCTAAATGCAATGATCAGTGCCCTTGGGGCTCGTCTGCTGTGGGCAGAGCGTGCCCAGAAACGAACCGTTTTTGCCAGCGAAAGCTTCTACATGCCCGCAGGAGTAAAAGTGCTCAGCCAGAGGCACCAGCGCGTGGATGCGCCATGCCCACTTCACGCCTGGGCGCATGCCAATTGGGGCACACACGGGAAAGCTGCAGAAGTAGCTCAGCCCCTCCCCAATGCCACACAGCTCAGCCGATATACGCCGATCATCTTAAAAAGAAGTGTGAGTATGTTTGTTGGTCTCACCGGCCATGGTGGCGACGTGGATGCCAAACGACTGTAGGCACGGGCCCGGGCGCAGCTGGTACAGCATGGTGATTTTGTCGTTGCCGACCTCCGCTGTGACGTGCCAGTTCTGAACGCAAGACTCCGTGTCCGCGAGCGTGGTCATCTGCATGTGGCACGGCATGGGTGGAGATGGGTCACAGCGCCTTATTGTATACGTCAAGAAATATATATGCTACTACTTTCATGTAGTATTATTAATACTTGAGAAGGTACTTTTATTTATTTGCACTTGGGGGCGTGCAAGAGCCCATGACACATGCATGCCAGCCAGCTCACTGGCGGCCATGACA
>JAULBY010058148.1:0-10799 GCA_032358315.1 Ophiocytium majus
GGGGAGGTGGGGGGGGACACCCCCGTGCTGATGGTGTTGTGTGCTCAGGTCACTCACTCGTGCACAAGGTTGATGAAGTGTGGGGGACCGCCAGCCTCTCCCCCCACAGTCGCCAGGCACGTGCACTGGCGGGCGCGGCATGCTGCCTTGTGCAGGTGCCAGTTTGCCACCTGGCACTCCCTGGTGCCATAGGCGGTGATCCCGCACGCCAAGCACCTCCTCAGCTTGTCTGGTGTCGCTCCGCAGTGGGCGCACCTGGCAGTGCGTACCGGACGGTGGAGCGGCAGGTGTGCGGTGCGAAGGAGTGGCGAGGTGTTCGGATCACACCGCACACCGAAGGAGTTGCGAGGTGTTTGGATCACACCGCACACCTGCCGCTCCACCGTCCGGTACGCACTGCCAGGAGCGCCCACTGCGGAGCGACACCAGACAAGCTACGGAGGCGCTCGGCGTGCGGGATCACCACCTACTGCACCAGCCAAGAGGGAGTGTCAGGTGGCGAATTGGCATCTGCACAAGGCAGCATGCCGCGCCCGCCAGTGCACGTGCCTGGCGACTGTGGGGGGAGAGGCCGCCAGCGGCTGGCGGTCTCCCACACTTCATCAACCTCGTGCACGAGTGAGTGCCCTGAGCACACACCACCATCAGCACGGGGATGTCCCCCCCCGCTGCCCCCCGGTAGTGTGAACGCATTGCCAAGCGCTGCTACAAAATCGCTTCTTCGCACATGTGCAGCAGTGACCACAGAGCAGCGTGCACATGGCGGCAACTGGCACCTGCTGTTCTGCCAGCTTCAGAGTGACCATGGCCTGCAGCAGGAGTGAGCTGCTGTATACCCGGCTGAGGCTCTGAGCAGTTGCTGCTGCACCAACGTGTGACGTTCCCCAAACCCACCCACAAGGGGGGCATCAACCAGGCAGATCTTAGGCCACACGTGCAGCTGCAGTGCCTGCACAGACTGCGCCGATGGTGGCAAATGAGGGCCGGCGTGTCGTTCTTAGCAGCAGCATGTGCGCACTTGCCTCCAGGCGGTTCTTGTGTGCAATGGCGCACGACTTGAGCAGCAGCTGCCGACTCTCTGGCGGAGTGCTCGGTGCTAGAGCTCTGCTGCAGCTGCAGCTCTTGCGCGTGCTCACCCCCGTGCCACTGGCCATGGTGGTGGCCGCTGGGCTGATGCTGCTGGTGGCAGTATCCCTGTTCGCACTGTACAGCTGTTGCGTGGCAGCACAGAGAGGGCAAGATAAGTAACTCGGACAATAACCTTTCAGGGTGGTTGGTTGGTTGGTTGAGAACAAGGTCAGCCTGCACCCGGCAGCCGCCTGGAACTGAACGCTACCGCGGCGGCCACGCGCTGTCGCTCCTACTGTTGCTATATAAGACGCGATCCATAAGTACGAGACTTCTCCTGTCGAGGTTTGATCCGGGTGTTTGAGAAGGCGACCCCCCGCTCCTGCATACCGTATGCAGAAACGCAAAACGATGATAACTTTACCCCCAAGCAGCAGAACTGTCTTTCCTGGTGAGGGAAGGTGGGGAGGGGGGTGGAGGTCATGGGAAAAAGTCTGAGAGGCCGCAACTCTGCGGCGAAGGGACGGTCACATAGGAGGATTCGATTTTTTGTGCAGAACACCCCTAAGCGCGCGTGCCAGGCACGGCGCCGTGGCGCACGCCAGACTTTTTCCGGTGTGCCCCACTGTGTGCCCCTCCTGCTGCTCCACCATTCACCTGGCGGCAGCGTCATGCGCAAAACCTATGAGCGTTTGCGTGAAGGCATTCAACAGTGCATATTTTGAAGGCTCCCAACAGGCCTCAACTGTGCGCACCCCCCACCCCGCCACGCACAGCACCTCTGCTGCCCCCAGCACCGCGGCACCCACGCCAGGGATGCTGCCGCAGCCTATCGCGCACGCTGGGGTAGGCCGGCAGCGCTGCGGCGAGCAGCACCAGCGAAATGATTCAACAGTGCAGATCTCAAAGGCTCGCAACAGCCTCCAACTGTGCGCAACCCCCCACCCCGCCACCCACAGGCACCCTGTTGCCCCAGCACCGCGGCGGCCACGCCAGCGATGCTGCAGCAACCCATCCCGCACGCTGGGGCAGGGCGGCAGCGCTGCGGCGAGCAGCACTAGCGATTCCTCTCACCCGGCACAAAACCCGACACCATTTATGCAGACCAAGTCTAGTACTGAGGGATTGCGTCTCATATACTTCAGAAGTATGTAACTGTGAAGTAACTGCAAGTTGTTCACGTTAACCATGTAATAGTAATGTAACTGTCAGCGCAACTGTGAAATCTTGCCTGTTTCCAATCCTTGTCCTCCTTCTCCAACCGCAGTGCCTCCGCCTTGGCGCGCTGCCGCCGCTCTTCCTCCTTGTCATCATATATGCTTGCGCCCGCCTTGGCAAACAGCCCCCCGAAGCTCGCCTTCTCCACCTGTGTGACCCGCATCATCAGCGCGGCAAAATGCAGTTGTTCACGACACAGACAAAAGGACATACATGTATCAGTGCAAACACATGTGGCATAATACACATGTACATGCATGTACACATGCATCTGTGATGTGCATGCATGTAGTGCCGCCAAAGCTCGCCTTGTCCGCCTGTGTGCGCGACATCATCACCACAAACAGTTCGTACAGTTATTCACCACAACGAAAGTATATAAACTTTGAAACACATATACTCGGGTGTACTTCTAGGTAAGTACCTGTGGCATAGCATAATGTACATGTGCACAAGCACACAAAACAGGCTGTAATTCTACAGGAATGTGCTAGGGTGCGACTTTTTCTGCGCAGGCACGCAGTGGCGCACGAACGCGCAAACCAAAAAGTGACTTGAATTCTGACAAACTATCGGCAAAATGTACCTTTTTCTGCTCTGCCAGCTTCTCCTTCACCAAGCGCAGCTCCTTGCGCGCCGCTGCGTTCTGGGGGTCCGCCTTGAGCACGTCCGTCAGGTCCGCCTGCGCACGCCACATGGTCGTCATACAAACGTCAGTAGCATTTGACATGCGCACATGACTTGTGTAATCAGCAAGTGGTATGTATACACATGCTTGAAAGCACATGCCACATGGTTTTCATACAAGCGTCAGCAACACTTCCGCATGGCCATATCGCTTGTGTGACAAATTAGGTGGTATTTTGTATATATATATATACTTCGTAGTATACCGTATATATGTATATTTGTGTCCGCCTTGAACGTGGCTGTTACACCGGCCTGCAAGCCACATGGCTTTCCATACAATTGTGACTAACACTTCAGCATGCGCGCATGATTGGTGTGATAAGCTACTGGTTGCCTTGGGCACGTCCGTCAGGTCCGCCTGCACACGCGCCACATGGTTTTCATATTCAAGTGTCTGTAACATTTTACATGCGCACATGACTTGTGTAATCAACAATTGGTATGTATACCTGCTTGAAAGCAGCATGTGGAGGTCGCCTTCAGCGCGTGTGCCAGGTCCTTTACATACAAATACGGGGTATAATGCGAAGTTTATACACAACCCATCACTATACATTTACGTGGCAGCAGTAGTAGTAAACTATTTACCAGCAGCCCAAACGCCGCACACGCCACTCCGCGCTTGTGACCGCTGTAAGTGACGATTGGACCACATACCGTTACACCATAAATATGCAGCAGTACTACCGTGGTGAACTACTGCAATAGTACTTTGGGGTATTTACAAAGCGCACCTTGGCCTCCTCCAGCAGCCCAAATGCCGCCCGCGCCACGCCGCGCCTGTGGCCACTGGTACTTTAACAGTAAAAATTGATATCATATACTACTTGGAAGTACACAACAATTATGTCCTAGTACTAGCATAGTAAACTACTACTTCTGAAGTACTGTACCTAGCAGCATCTACAAACGTGGGAGAGCGCACCTTGGCCTCCTCCAGCAGCCCAAACGTTGCACGCGCCACTCCGCGTGCCCGCTGTAAGTAACGACTGATACAGTACACACACCGGTACGCCAAAATTATGTGGCAGCACTACCGTAGTGAACTACTACAATAGTACTTCGAAGTATTTACAAAGCGCGCCTTGGCCTCCTCCAGCAGCCCAAACGCCGCACGCGCCACGCCGCACCTGTGACCACTGTACGCAACGATTGATACCCCATACACCAAAAATTAAGTGGTTGTACTACCATACTACTAGTAGGAAACTACTACTTCAGAAGTACCGGTATTAAAGTATTTGCAAGTGGATGTACTACTTAGTAGTAGTCACCTTAGCCTCCTCCAGCAGCCCAAACGCCGCGCGCGCCACGCCACGCCTGTACAGAGCCTTGGCGCTGTCCGGCTGCTTCTGCACCGCCGTGTCCGCGGCCTGCGCTCCAAAGAAAGCACGCACGGTGGTTGGCAAATGCACTCAATCAGCTGCTCAGCAGCAGCCCCTAGGCAACATGTGCCGGGGGAGGGGGGTCTAGAGCAATTGCCGGCGATGCGGGGCAGCCGCTCAGCAGCAGTGGCAGCAGCGTGGAGGGGGGGGTTCTAAGCTTGTGCGTTCACAGAGCCTTGGCGCTGTCCGGCTGGTTCTGCACCGCCGTGTCCGCGGCCTGCACTCCAAAAAAAAGCACCCGCGGTGGTTGGCAAATGCACTTCATCTGTTCAGCGGCAGCCTGGGCCAGCTGCTCAGCAGCAGCGTGGAGGGTGGGGGTCTACGGATGTGCTACGGATGTGCGTTCGCCCTTTGTGGCTGCTTGTGCACCACCATGTCCACGGCCTGTAGGCGAAGAAAACAAAGCACCCGCAGTTGGCAAAACGCGCCAAAAGAGAGCATGCGCGGCGATTGGCAAACGCGTGGCCAGTGACCGGCTGCGCAGCACCAGCGGCAGCATGCGTGGCGTGGGGAAAGGGGGGGGGGGTATAAGCAGTGATGGGTCACGGCGTATAACGTATTTTGTACGTTATACAAAATACGGCGTATTCCTACATATTTCTACGCCCAGAAACGCGATATGCAGCGTATTTGCCGTATAATACGTTCACCTGCATACGTTATATGGCGTATTTACATACGTTATCCGGCGTATAATGCAAAGAGCATACGCTGTGACCCATCACTAGGTATAAGGTATGTGCCAGTGATATGGGTCAGCTGCTCAGCAGCAGCGGCAGCAAGCGGGGAGGGGGGGGGGGGGGTCTAAATGACACTTTCTCCGCGCCTTGATGGCCTCGCCGTACTGGCCCAGCTTCAGAACCAGCGGTTGCAGCTGTGCTCAGCAGTGAGATGACGCAACTTCACAACCACATTTATTTATAAACCGTCACACATAGACACAGGTGTGCTCAGCAGAGCAGCAGTGGCAGTTGTGTTCAGCGCTGCGGGTGACAGTTTCACCGCACCTTGATGGCCTCGCCTGGCACAACTTTGTGCAAGCGCACAGAAACACACATACTACTAGTAGTAAAACACGTGTGCTCAGCACAGCCAGCAGCAGCAGCAGCTGTGCTCAGCACTAAGAGTGACAGTTTCGCCCCACCTTGATGGCCTCGCCGTACCGGCACAGCTTATTGAAAGTGTACACAGAAACAAGAATACACAAAACCAAACGTGCTCAGCAGTAGCAGCATGCTGCAGTAGCTGCAGCTGCGCTCAGCAGCGCAGCAGCAGTGGCAGCTGTGTTCAGCGCTGAGAGTGACAGTTTCGCCCTCACCTTGATGGCTTGCCTGGCACAACTTTTTGCAAGTGCACAAAACACACATACTACTGGTAAACCAGATGTGCTCAGCAGAGCCAGCAGCAGTGGCAGAGCTGTGCTCAGCGCATCGGGTGACAGATTCGCCCTCACCTTGATGGCCTCGCCGTACTGTCCCAGCTTCATGCACGCCAGGCTCATGTTCAGGCTCAGCATCACCTTGAGGCCTGCGGCAAAGAGTAATGACAAGCGTAGCGCGCGCACACAAAACACCGGTGGGCGAGCGATGTTTTGTCCGCCTCCAATATAACATCAGGTGCATTTTAAGTACTTGTAGTGGGTCATGGCGTATAACGTATTTTATACGTTGTACAAAATACGGCGTATTCCTACGTATTTCTACGCCCAAAAACGCGATATACGGCGTGTGTGCCGCATAAATACGTTCATCCGCATACGTTATGCGGCGTATTTACATACGTTCTACGGCGTATGATATAAAAAATTATACGCTGTGACCCATCACTTATTATGGTCGCTGTTCATTGTGAGGTAGGCATTGCAGACGGCGGTGTTTCCTACAGCGGGCGCATGCCGTGTGCACAAGGCCTCCCATACCCCAAGCAGAGCTCAAAGGGCACCGCCGCTTGCCCCTGGTGCGGCTGTGACAGCGATGATCGCAGCTGTGGGCCAGAGTGCACCCACCCACCGTGGTGACCCTGTGCATAAAAAGCACAGACTGTAGCTAGTTCCAAGGTATTGTGAATCATTACTAGTAGCATAACACTTCGAAGTGTAATTCAAAACGTACCACACGGGCAGAGCGGCACTTTGCCTTGCACACGCTGTGAACGCCACCGCCCCTCCGCCTACCTGGCAGTGAGTGTGTGTGTGTGAGTGTGTGTGAGGGGGTTGACACTGCCCCGCACTAAACCGCGAGTGCTCTGTAGGTGACTTGGGTGCCGTGAGTCAGTGAGTCTTGCTGCGGCAGTGCGCCCAGGTGGGACCCGGGTACCGCGAGTCACACTTGTATCTGCTGCTGCTGAGCACGCCCTTTTTGTGGGCTACACGCGCTGTGCGCAGGCGCTGGCGACGAGCCGTGAGTGCGTTGCACCACTGTGCTGCTTTCGGTTAGCATCAGGGGAGGGGGCGGCCTAATTGGTCATGCGTTTTCTTCGGCCGCGCATGCCACGTGCGCAGGTATACCCCAAGCGGAGCCCAGTGGAAGTACCTCGCTGTGGACGGTTGACGTGGCCTGCTGAGCGCTTCTGCTGCCGGCGCGCGCGCGTGAGAATGTGCAACGCTTGTGCCCAGCAGTTGCTGGGCAGTTTGCGCTCCAGCAGCTGCTGCAGTGTACTTTGCTCAGCGATGGCTGCTGTGTGTCTGTGCTCAGCAGTTGACTGCAGTGTTTTTTTGCTCAGCAGTACCTGACGCCCGGTCATCCTCGCCGTATATGCCGTTGACAATCTGCAGTGTACTTTGCTCAGCGGTTGCTGCAATGTGTCTGTGCTCAGCAGAGTTGACTGCAGTGTTCTTTTGCTCAGCAGTACCTGACGCCTGGTCGTCCTCGCTGTATATGCCGTTGACAATCTGCAGTGTGCTTTGCTCAGCGATGGCTGCTGTTTGTCTGTGCTCAACAGTTGACTGCAATGTTTTTTGGCTCAGCAGTAACTGACACCTGGTCGTCCTCGCCGTATATGCCGTTGACAATCTGCAGTGTGCTTTGCTCAGCGATGGCTGCTGTGTGTCTGTGCTCAACAGTTGACTGCCATTTTTTTTGCTCAGCAGTACCTGACGCCTGGTCGTCCTCGCCGTATATGCCGTTGACGATCTGCGACGGAAACGGCACAGCAGCGGCAAGCGGCGGCGCGGCAGCAGCTGTGCGTCACACACTTTTTCAGGCAGCATGGCTTCTGCTCTGCTGAGCACTGCACTGCTGAGCACTGCTGCACCGCAACCATCAACCAGTCCAGTGACGCCCTGCTGCAGTGCTGCTGCGGCTGCTTTGCACGCATTCTCCTGCTGAGCACTGCTGCTGCTGCTGAGCACTGCTGCTGCTATTGAGCACTGTCGCACGCACACACTCATCGGAGACGACAGTGGCGAGCGCGGCACACGGGACAAGTACATGATCTGCTACATGAAGTACGCATTTTTCTTCTGATACATGTGTGCTGTCTTCTGCTGGTGTACATGTGAAAGAAACCTAAAAGGCTGCTAAGCCCAGATACTGACGTGATTGGGCAACATGCCAGGCCGAAGCCTGTGGGGTGATTGGTCCACCTGGTGAAAAGCACCGGACAGCCCCCACACCTACACGCGCCGGTCAGTGTCCTTGAGGGCTAGGGATGATTCAGAGTGCAACTACCAACAGCGCTTGTGTATACTTCTGGTATACTGCAAGTATACTAGCACTACATGGACACTGGTAAGTACTTCTAAAGTACACTTGATCGGTCATACACATGCACATGTATGTGGCCACATCAGTGAGCTACACACGTCAAGTATGATATCATAGTGGTAGCAAATGGCGCTGCGATGGCTGCCTTGAGGCCCCTCTCGTACAGGTGCTTGGCCTCCCCGACGTCTGTTTAATATGATTGCATGACTCATGTAGCATGAGTTACACACCACAAGTATGGTTATATATACTTCCGAAGTATTTGTAGCAAGCTGCGATGGCTGACCTTGAGGCCCCTCTCGTACAGGCGCTTGGCCTCCCCGACGTCATTCTTCTTGATGGCCTCGTTCCCCCTGCGTGCAGCAGCGCGCATGCACAGACGGCACAAGCAGGGTTGCACGGAAACGTACTGCTTGAGGTGTATGGGCGGCTTTTTCTTGTCAGAACACGTGCAGTGACTTGCGATGCTGGGCCAACCACCACGCAAGAGCACCAGACATCGCCCATGCACGCCTGTGCCAAGCAGTTCTATCACTGTCATTTCCAAAACATTAGCCACACACGTTGTAGTATGTACGCTCCGTATATGGCGAATATGGCTTGCTCATATATGGCACCACACTCGATGATGGAATCCGCGCTTCGATAGGTGCGAGACTTGCTGCCTTCGTAGGCGGTGTTTTTGCTTTGTTCACCCTTGCACTGGGTCCACCCAGGGTGACGGCCCCTACCTTGGGGAGACCTAGAGTTTATCGCTCCTAGATTGAGTTTTCATAAGTCTTCGCGCAACACTACTGTAGGCACAAGCCCAATGAGGACCACCGTCTGTGCAGCAGCACACGCTGCAGTGCGCATGCGGCGAGGTAAACTTGGTGCTTCATTTTGTAGCCTGCTGTGCGCTCAGTGCTGCTGCATCAGGCGCAGCAAGCCGCGCTCCCGCGCACGCCTCTTTTCGCGGTGGTAGGCTGTCAGCCCCCAATTTTGGCCAGACCGCGGCCAACTGAAGTTTCTGGAAATACAGACAAATTTTCGTAAATTTACGGTGGACTAAAAAAAAAACTGGCACGCGTTGCCTCTGGCCCCAAGTTTCTACTGTACTATAAAAAAAGGGCAGCGTTTGGCGTTGCCAGTTATTCCGCTTCGGCCTGTTTCCGTGCTCCGTGCCTGACGGCTTCAGGATTCTTCTGCTCAGCAGCTCTGCAGACAGCAGTGGCAGGCTGAGCTCAGCAGCTCAGCCGTCCTCGAAAATCCAGTGTCTTTGTGAGCTTGCGCTTGAACTTCAACTTGTTCTGCTGAGCAGCACAGCAGGCTGTGCTCAGCAGCAGTCCACCTGCCCTTGCAGTCCAGCGCCTTCATAAGCTTGCGCTACAACTTGAAGTTGTTCTGCTGAGCAGCTCGCCGGCAGGCTGAGCTCAGCAGCACCTCTCACCTGTCCTTGAAGTCCAGCGCCTTCATGAGCTTGCGCTCCTGCCCCGCCGCGGTGTACCCCTCGTCCGAGTCATCCCCATCCGCCTGCCCCTCGGCATCCACGCTGTCCGAGCCCATGGCGGCGACGCCATCGGATGCCTGCTCCTCCGCAGCAGCTGCGCCCTCCTGGAAACCGCACAAGCGCAAGAAGCGCAACGTGGAGCTTAGGCGCCATGTCTCTGCTCAGGTGCATAACAGCCCTTCCCAAACCCCGGTAGGTGAAGTGGCACGCCCAGCTTGAACTGTGACAGGCAGACAGCCTCAAAAAATCACGACGGCCTCAAAATATCACATGTATGGCATGCGCACGACCTGCAGCCATGGCAGCTGCCGAATGGTATCCACAGTCCTGAAGGCGTTCGCCCCCCCCTTCGTGGTTGTCGAGAGGTGTGGCTCGGAGGACACAGTCAGTGTGTGCAGGGTGGAGGCTATAGCGAGGGAGGACGTGCAGCAGCAGCTCAGCGTTTCTGATGGGGGAGGGGGGGGGGGGCTTTAGACGAAGTGGCTGCGCAAGTGCTGCTGCTCTCCTCAACTCGTCCGCAGCCTTGGCAAACAAACGTGAAGGATCCACAACTGCAACAGCGCGGTGGCGGCGCTGCTGCCGGGCTGCCGCTCCGCGCCAAGGAGCCTGCGCATCACGGCAGTAACTCACTGCCTAGTCAGCTGCTCCTATTGGATGCCAGCAGCAGCAGCCGCTGGGAGCTAGCAGATGGCATCGTGGCAGCACACAGCAGCGCTTTTGAAAATGTGTGTTGCTGCTCTCACCTTGACATCCGTGCTGTCCGTGCTCATGGCAGCGAGCTCGCCCAAGCCCGCAGCACCAGAAGCACCCGTGTCCCCTGCTTCCTCCAATGCTGCTGTGGCAGCCGGATCGACGTCGGCACCGCCAGCAGCGGTGTCAGTGGCGGCGCCAGCTGAAGGCTCGCCAGTCGAGCGACCGTCGTCGGCAACGTCCATGGGAACGGCGCCCTCTGAGGGGGGACCGTCAACGGAGGAGCCACTCATGGGACCGCCAGGTGACGGCAGGGGCGACCCGAGCTCCTTCAGCGAGCCGCACAGCAGGGGCAGAGGCGCAGACTGTGGAGTGTGTGACACATTGCTCTCGAAGCACAGCAAACAGGGCTGAAGCGGGTCACACGGATCAGAAAAATCGTCACAATTCAACTCGACGTGTGTCGGGTGCTCAGAATTCGAATCAGATCACCCCCTCTATTAACGCCATTCTCCTCCGACATCGTTCTCCTGTTCAAATGGCTTACACGAACAT
>JAULBY010058159.1:0-10798 GCA_032358315.1 Ophiocytium majus
ACAGGCTTTGGCCTGGCTTTCTGCCCCAGCCACGGGAGTACCTGGGCTCAGTCACCTTTTTGGTTTCTTTCACAAGTAGTGTGACGGTCTGTACGGTGGCTCGACCAATAGCTCTAACTTGGGCAGGCAGGCAAATGTACACACTCAGCGCTTCGCCGCAGTGTAGCCGTTTTTTAATATACTTCAAGTGGTACGCCGGTGTACACACAGGGTGTCTCGCGCAGTGGGCAGCAGCCCTCCCGTCACAACTGATCGAGTTGACGCCACCAGCACCACAAGCTGCCATTGTTGTTTGTCAGTGTTAATTCGCGCAGGTGCAACAGGTCTCACAACACCCTCGAACATCAAACCAAACAGCACTGCAGTGACAGCCAGCCACTGTTCCGAAATGCAATCAATAGAGGCTTGTGTGACTGGGAGTGAAGTGAAGCCTTGCCTGTGAGAAGGACCGCTGCACCTGCCCCAGCAGCCATTCCCTGCGGGGATCAGCAGCAGCAGGCTCCGCCGCAGCTGCAGCCGCTGCTCCTCCCCTCTTGTCCTGGCCATTGCAGAAGAGGCGGAGGGGCAGGGAGGTCAAGCTAGAAGGCGGCAGCACCAGCTGATTTGTTGCTGTTGCCGCGTGCGCGGACAATGGGGCCGCAGGGGCACAGCAGGTGCTGGCAAGGGAGGTGACGCCAGTTCAGATGGCGGTGTTTACTGGACGTGGCAGAGGTTCACTGCTGCCAAACCTGAGGGCGTCCTTACCATGGTGGCTCCTTATTGCTGCTCCTGCCAGGCTGCCGCCTGCTGCGCTGACACAGTGTGAGTCACGACTATGGTGACTGTCCAGTGGTGAACCAACAACAATATCCGGTGGATAGTGTCCACTCCGGCCCTGGCGCCACGCCCATGAAGCTGCTGCGGGTGTGCCCCAGCCACCTCAGGCACCCAAGCTAGCCACCCGCCCCCTGCTCCAAGCCGGTGTGTCAACGTTCAGAATCCGCGCAAACTTCAACAAAGTTCTGAAGCCGGCAGTTGGCGTAACGTCCCGCAAGGGTTGTGAAGGCACACACACACACAACAAGGAGAGAGGCGCCATGTCGGCGTCGGGCCACCACAGCTCGCAGCAGCTGCCCAGCAGGGAGCAGAGGAGGTGCTCCGCCGACAGGAAGGGCTCCCTCCAGGAGAAGAGGGGGAGTGTGGGCACCATGGATCCCGCCTTTTTTGTGGGCCGGCGGGAGATACTCGCGTTCATCAACGGCACCCTGGGGCTGTCCCTGAGCAAGGTGGAGGAGACATGCTCCGGGGCGGTGGCCTGCAACCTGCTGGACTCGATACACCCTGGCGTGGTGCAGATGAGCAAGGTGAGACTGGTGCAAACCACGTCGCCCTAGTGAACACAAGGCCACCTCAGTACGGTGCTTGCTGCCGCTTCCCTGCCGCAGCGGCTGCCCTCTGCTGTGTGATGTCACTGCCGCTTCCATGCCGATGACCGAGCGGCCATGTGCGTCGTGCTGGCGCGCGGATATGGAATGAACGGCCTGCACACAGCCGCCGTTAGCCGCCATCAGAAGCGCGGTCTGCTGCCACCTGGTTGGCCGCAAACACCAACGCCATGGTGTCACACACAGACCTGTCCGGCTGCAGCACTGCACAAGAGGAGTTGACTGCGGACGTGCGGTCGATCTGGTGCCATCCTAGCCTGGCTGCATGCACACAGACACCGGCGGACGCGACAGGTGACGTTTGTCGTTTCTACTCCATGCTGAGCACGGCTGCAGGTGGACTGGACGGCGCAGGCGGAGCCCGAGTACATCAACAACTACAAGCTGCTGCAGCAGGCCTTCGACACGCTGGGCATCGACAAGGGCATCAACGTCGCCAAGCTCAGCAAGGGCAAGTACATGGATAGCCTCGAGGTGTGTGCAGACGCCCCCCGGCATTCCACCTGCTATGTTATCGAGCCCATGGCATTGATACAATATCACACGGCACTGCCAGTCTGCACTACGTGCGCAGTACCGCAGCAGCATGGGCATTTGGCACTGTCTCTGTTGTCGCCTGACGTAACCAAGCCGCAAGTCGCGAACCAAGACGAGAGGTGTGCTGTGTCCCCATGTGTACACGTCTTGGTCACTACAAACAGCCTGATATGCATGTGTCAGCATTAGAGCCTGCGCGCTGCCGCGAATGCAGACGCTGCCCAGGCGACACTTCACACTGGTCTGGGTGGCTGCTGCGTGCGCTGCTGCACTTCTGCCACTGGTTCAAGTGGTACTACAAGTCCAGCAGCCCCTCGGGAGACAACAAAAGCCCGATTTTTCACGTGTCAGCAGGTCACTTGTAGAGCCTGTGCGCTGCCGCAAATGCACGCGCCACCCTGGAGACCTTCCCTGCTTCACACTGGGCTGGGTGGCTGCCGCGTGCGTGCTGCAGCTCTGACCCTAAGTGGTACTACGGCTGTTGCGCGTGCTGCTGCAGTTCTGCCAGTGGTTCAAGTGGTACTACGAGTCCAGCAGCCCCTCAGGGGACTATGACGCGGCGGCGCAGCGGGAGCGGGGCAGGGGCGGCAAGGCATTCAACATGCTGTATGGTGAGGACACATGTGCCGCTTTTGTCTTTTATTTGGTGGATCGCGCCTTGCTGAGTACCGCTGGCACTGTATACGAGCGTGCTGGCATGCATGACCGTGGCTGTTGCGCACCCACAAGTGCAAAGAGATGCGCAACTACTATATCCAACCTGTTCGATCTTGCAACTGCTGAGCACTTGAGCGACCGCCGCGCATGTTGTGCGTCACACCAACGGGTGCCGTTCCGCCGCTGCTGTGTGTGTTGAGCAGGCAGCGAGGGTGGCGGGCGCAGAGACAGCGGCAGCGGCGCCGTTGCTCAGCAGCAGGAGCCGCTGGCGGTGCGAGGCAGCGGCCCTGGCGCGCAGGAGAAAGCCAAGGAACAGGCGCGCTACAAAGTGCGCGACAGGCCTGCCGAGGCCAAAGTTCGGCGGTCCTTGCAGGTGGGTTTATCGGTTACGCACCTTTCATCCCAGGGTGACAGCCCGCATGGGTGTGGATACCTAGTGTTTGTCGCTCCTAGATGAATAACCATGTACTTCAGGAAGTACAGTGACTGTACTCGCCTATACTATGACTATTCATCTAGGAGCGATAGACTTGTGCACTGGGGCCGCACCACCGGCAGGCCTCTCAAGGCCAAGGTGCAGCGGTCCTCGCAGGTGGGTTTACCGGCTACACATGTACCTACTCACCCAGGAGCGATAAACCCTGGGCCACTGCATTGGGGAAGGCGCCGCACCAGTGGGATGTTAGCCCGTGCAACGGGCGACACAGCAGGCGACCAAACTTATGGTTGACATCATTCCTTGCAGGTGGGTTGGTTGGCCACACACGTTCCAAGACCCAGGGTGACAGCCCCCACGGGTGTGGAGACATCTCTCTAGAGTTTATCGCGCCTTGAGGGGTAACCATGGCATTCAAGAGGTACCACGACAGTACTTGTTTGTACTGTGACTGCGCATTTAGGAGCTGATAGACTCTCGTGCGCTGTGACGTAGCAGGAGACCAGAGCTATGGTTGATACATCTTGAACTCTTTCGCCACAAGCACTCTTTGCACTGGGAGTACTTGGAGTGTACCTGGGTAAAAAGTACGGGACTCATCTAGTGTCCCATGCTGGGTTGTCAGCAGAGAGCCTTGAAGCGTGTCTGCACGCACACACAGTGCACTGGCGATGTAATGCGCTTTTTCATTTTCACGGTGTGCGGGCTAGCGCGTGTCTGGAGACCCGCTACTGTGCACCCAGGTCAACCCAAGCTGCCGGTGGGGCGCTTGTGGTGTCACGTGCCGCAATTATCTGCAGAGAGCCTTGGAAGCGCCTGTGGGCACACACGGTGCACTCGTGAATCAATGCGCTTTTAACTATTGCGAGCTGGGGTTTAGTGCAGAGGCCTGTCACTGATTGCTGTATTTACGATACACAGATCCATTGATGGATTTAGTGAGGGTCTCGCTCCAAGTAGTTGTGGAGTGACAGGGGGTTGACACTACCCAACCCTAAACCGCAAGTGCATTGTCCTTCCAAGACCTTGGAGTGCCAGAAGCATGCCGCAGTTTGGCGGCACCTTCACCAGCTTCAATGTGCTCCGGTCGCTCCAAGTATGCCTCTACCAGTATGGGCATTTAAATCAGTGGCAAAATGCCATGTTGCCAGTGTGCAGTGTCCGCACAAGGGTGCACAGACGTTGCGTGTCACTGCAGCAGCAGCCCGGTACTCTTTACCTGCTGAGTTCACCATGGCGCTGGCATGGGTACACCGTCAGCTGCCCGACGCCCTTGCCACTCCGTCGCGCAGTGCACACACCTTTGGTGATGGGTCATGTCGCATGTAGTGTCCATCAACCGCCGCGTGACTTGTACGTGTACATGGCGAACGACACTATGTGAAGATGTATTTGAACACCACCGATACATACTGCTGAAGAGTACTTCGAGGTATGCAATAGATCCAGGTTTTGGGGCATAGGCATATGATGTATTGGTGATTTTAACATACTTCGAGCATCGAAGACATGTGAAGTACGGTACACACCCTGAACTACCACTACACACCTGCCCCTCCTCACTCACCGTGTGACTGTGGCACTACTGCGCGTGCCGCACATGCTGTTGGCAATGTTCCCCCCTGGTCAGGGCTATGCATGCGACGGCTGCACGCAGCTGGAGGCGGCGGCGGCAGCGCTCGCAAGGGACCGCGACTTCTACTTTGCCAAGCTGAGAGACATGGAGGTGCTGCTGCTGCAGGCGCAGGAGGAGCGCGGCGGCGCCGCTGATGCTGACGGTGCGCTGCTGGGCAATCTGTTCAAGGTGAGAGGTGGAGCGGATCTTGTTTGTACTGATAAATACACTTCTGAAGTACGTGTTATTGTTGATCAGTTTATTTATTATTTACTGCCGAGCAATCTGTTCAAGGTGAGAAGAGGGCCGTTTTTTATGTTGTCCAGGAGACCTGAGAGGTTACCAAGCAAGCCCAGATACTGCCATGGCTGGGGCACAACGCCAGGCTGAAGCCCGTGGGGTGATTGATTCACCTGGTCAACACCAGATAGCCCCCACCCTATACCCGCCGGTCACTACCCTTCAGGGCTGTTGAAGCCGTGTGTCTTGGAAATGTGCAGTCAGTTTCAGACACACGGCATTGCGCCCACCAGATCTCATGATCAGCGCACACATGCTAATGGAAACCTGAAGACTTCTGCACATGCAGGGCAGCCGTGCACAAATGCCATGTCGCCAACACCTATTTTGGACGGTGTCTGGAGGGTTCTGTAGCAGCACCTGATTGAAGTGCCAGCAGGCAAGCGGCGTGCAAGCACGCAAGAGGGGGAACTGGTGCTGTGTTGCCAGATCCGTAGGGTCGCAACAAAACGCACAAATACCTAGAAGTGCATACTTCGTACTTCTTGAAGCATATACTTGAGTATATATGCACCATAGTATATTGCACTTCTTATATTGGCAGTACCGGTTTTCGAAGCTGGTATAAACACTGTGCATGCAGCTTTGAAGCAGAATGTGGATGCTACCATTGCGTGCGCATGTGGCAAATATGGGTCGTAGTTGGTGCTCTTGCACAGTTTGCACGATCATGGAGTGTTGGTACACTTTCAAGTATAGATCTATAATATATACTACGTACCGGTAGCATACACTGTACCGGTACTTCTTGAAATAAGACCTGGCTTTCTTTTCAAAAGGTGACAAAAGTATGGAGTGCAAGTCTGACAGCCGCCAGTGGTCAACGGCGGGCGCTTGGCGAATAACGTGCAGTGTCGCAACAAGAAGCAATGCTGCACACAGCGGCGGTGCAAATAAAACACATGTATATAGTATACTTCGGAGTATACTGCCCTGCGGCTCCTCGTGTGCAGTGCCAGCAAAGCAGCTAGCAAAGCCAGCAGAGCAGCAGCGACAACTGTAAATACTACTAGTAGTACGCGTTTCGTTTCAAGGGGGCACCAACAGCACAAGGAAACCCGCCATACACACTGATCCCTGACCACCACATGAGCACATGCGCACATCTCACTGCGGCGGCAGCGAAACACCGTGCATGTGCTGACAGCCTCGTTCTCCCTGCCGCACACGTTGACACGTGTGCACACACGCGCGTGTTTCCGTTTCGCAGATTTTGTACGCCACCAAGGCGGACTTTGAAGACCAGGCAGATGGCGGCGCCGCCATCGCCGGCGGCGACAGCGGCAGCGCGGCATAGCCGCGCCGTGCTGTAAGCCCTCGAGGCGGCTCGAGAAAATGAGCCAGTAGCTACGGAGCAGCAGCTGCGGTGGCATTCGCTGAGCAAGTGCGCGTGCCTAAACGGCTGCTGAGCAGCGCTGCTGGGCCCAGTGGGCGCCAGCACGGCGCGGCTGGTCAGGCAGCCCCTGGTGCGCTTTGTACACGCGGGAGCATCCTTTTCTGTTTACACTGCCGTGGCAGAGGCTGGTGTGCAGGAGCTATGTACACGACAAGTCGGCGTGCGGGCGCCGCTGCTGCAGAGCACAAGGTGCCGCTGCTGCTCAGCACTTGGTGCCCACCCCCAACGCTGTTGGGAGAATGCCCGCAGCGCAGTGAGTCGCCGGCGGCCGCCGCTGCTGCCACAAGCCACCCAGCAGCACAGAGCCATTGCTCTTCCGCAGTGCTGGCACCGGCACAAACGACCGCTGTCCTCAGCGGCTCCTCAGCGGCAGCGCAGGCGACACCCCTCCCAGCAAACTTGCTGCTGGGCACCAAAACGGAGGAAAGTGCTACCCTCCTCCCCCCCCCCAACTACACAGGCATCGTCACCACAGCCGCGGCGCCGCCGCCATCACCGCCGCCGTCACCCCCCTGCCAGATGCGCACGGTGCCGTCATCGCTTGCGCTCGCCAACACATGGGCATCCGCGGCCGACCAATCAACGGCGTTCACCGTGTCGGAGTGGCCTTGGAGGCGCGCAAGAGGGGCGCCGTCGGCCGTGCGCCACAGCGCCACGGCGCCGTCCGCGCCCCCTGCGGCAACAAAGCCACGGCCGCCGCGCCCCCCAAAGCACGCGCGCACGGCGAAGCGTCCCTGGCAGAAGCCGCGCAGGCGCACCACGGGGGGGGCAGCTTCAACTCCAACTTCAACTCCGACTTCAAGTGTTGCGCTGCAGCCGCTGACGTCCCAGCAGCGCAGCGCGGCGGCGGCGGCCGCGGGCGCGCCGGGCGCTGTGGCGGAAGAGTTGAAGTCAGAGTTGAAGTTGGGGTTGAAGTTGAGGTGCTGCGGCGCCAGCATGTCCTCCTCCTGCTGCCAGACGAGCAGGCGCGCGCCGTCGCCGCTGCCGCACACGCCCACCACCGGCCTGGGGCCGAGCGGCAGCGGAAGGGTGCCCAAGTCGTCGATAGCCGCGGCGGCGGCGGCGGCGGAGGCGACAGAGTCGGGGGGGCGGAACGCGAGGCGGCGCAGCGATGACTGGCTGCACACGGCGGTTATGGTGCAAGACCCGGGGTCTAGGGTCATGTCGGTTACGCGCGCGCCATGCCAGCTCGCTAGCCTCTGCGTGGTTTGCGGGGAGGCGTGGGGGGGGGGGGGGGGGGGGGGGGGGGGGAGGAAGGTGAATGGAGATGAGGGTACATGGATGCAGGCGGAGACACACACACACGCGCGGCACACAGCGACTGTCTCATGCCATGAAACCTCCCGAGCTTATTGCTGCTCCCTCCGAGTGTCTGCCAAATGGAAGTTTTACTGCTGGTTGCAGACAATCTAATGCCTAGGCCTGTGGCAGCTGAAGCCGCGACAGAGCACAGGCACGAGCAAGCCGAGTGCTGGCGCCGCGTCTGCACACCGCGAGTGTGGCTTTGGTACATCTACACATGCTGGTATAGAAAATGAGATGGTTCGCATTAGCAGCATGTGAGGCACATGCACGACACCAGTATGTTATGCCTGCGCGTTGGTCCAAGCGGGCTCTGCCAACCCAGTCGCGCATCTGTTTTTTTTAGCAAAACCACGTGCATTTTTGAAAACCTCTGGGCTTTAGGCATGCAAGCGGCGATGCCCTGTCGCCCTCCATCACAGGCCTGAAGCTGATAGACACTTCCACTTTTGTGGGCGCCCCAAGAAGTCAACATAGCTGCTCAGCAGCTCAGAGGTTTTAACACGGGCAAACCATGTACCAAGACGTAGTGCTCTGGCAACATGCCAGGCTTCCTTTTTGAGTACGCAGTGCTGCGTATTGCCAGCTTGTTTGCTCACAACAGCATGTCTGGTCATGCTTTTCCTGATCACGCGTACGCCATGTGCAAAGGGCTTTCCGCGCCCTAAGCGCAGTTCAACGAAGCTTCCAAGAAGTTGAACAGAGTTTTGGCATGTAACTCTGGTTTAGAAACTTGAATTAAAAAATACATGTGTCTAAAGTGGCGCATGGCCTCACCTCCCCGCCGCGGTCCACAGCTGCACCTTGTCGAGCGACATCCTAGGCATTACATATATACTGCGAGGCACACCTCTGATGCGCCTATGGTATATTTCAAAAACTACACGGAAATATGTACTTCAAGTATACGGTATACTCCAGTAGACCGCTGAGGTTTTTGGGGCGCCCCAAAAGTGACACACAGCTGCTCAGCAGCCCAGTGGCATTCAAGTAGGCCTCACCTCTCCATCCGATGTCCACAGCTGCACCGCTGCTCAGCATCTCAGAGTTTTTTAGAGGGGCAAATCACTTCGAAGTATGTACCAAGAAGTTGGACAGAGTTTTACCGTCTGAAAACCCTAGTTAAATGTTGGCATACTTATAAAATGTGTGCTCACAAAATGACGCGCGGTCTCTCAGCTCTCCAGTCGCGGTCCACAGCTGCACCGTCTTGTCGAACGAGCCGGAGACAAGTGGCACCCATCCGGCAGCTGTTTAACATGGGCCAATATGTACCAAGACGTTGCACAGATTTTTACCATGCAACCCTAGTTTTAAATACTTGCGTTCTTCAAAGTGTGTGAAATGGCGCGTGGTCTCACCTCTCCCGGCCGCGGTCCACAGCTGCACCGTCTTGTCGAGCGACCTCCTAGGCTTGTAATAAATTATATACTTCAAGAAGTACTTCTTATTAGTACTTACATGTACATACATTTTTTTATTTGGCTTATATGTACTTATGCAGTGACACCCAAGTAGGCCTCACCTCCCCGGCCGCGGTCCACAGCTGCACCGTCTTGTCGAGCGAGCCGGAGACAAAGTGGCGGCCATCGGGCAGCCACTGCAGGCACGTCACCACGTCCGTGTGGCCCGTGAAGCGCTGCACCGCGGGGGGTTCGCCGCCTCGGGGCAGTGGTATGCAGCTGCAAAAAGTGAAAAGCGCAGGCACAGACAGCGGAGAGTCGTGGTGTTTTAGAAGACATAAACGGTGATGACCGGAAGAAGGAAGAGTGAAACAGTGCAAAGCGCTGCACCGTGGGGGGTTCGCCGCCTCGGGGCAGTGTTATGCAGCTGCGGAAAGAGAAAAACAAGCTGGTCTCTGCGCGACATGCGCTGCACCGTGGGGGTGGCGGGTTCTCCGCCTCGGGGCAGCGTTATGCAGCTGCGAGAGCAACAGGCACACGCACAGGCGGCGGAGAATCATGGTGTTTCAGAACTAGTGATGGGTCACAGCGTGTAATTTTTGCATTAAACGCCGTATAACGTATGTAGATAGACCGTATAATGCATACAGATGAGGTATTTATACGGCAGATGCGCCTTATAACGCGTTTGTGGGTGTAGAAATACGCCGTACTTTGTATGACGTATAAAATACGTTATACGTCGTGACCCATCACTATTCAGAACACATACCGCTGCTGGCAGCACGGCGCTAAGGGACCGATATGACGGCAGTGGCGCCCCCCCACCCTTTTCCCAAATGCCGCTGGCAGTACCCTGCAGCGCCTGGCACCTGCCGTGCAAAAAAAACTCGGCACTGGCGCCAGCACGGCACACAGCCACCTGCTCCTCGGCGGCGCGGTAGCACTCAAGGCTAGCAGTGGAGCAGCCATTGCGTCTGGTGCTGCCGCAACACACACACGTGTTCAACTTCCAAGAGCAACAAAAAAGAAGACCGGTGCAACACGCAAGCTTCAGCTGCAACAAAACACAGCACTTCGCACCAGATGGTGGCGGCCCGGCACAGCAAACCACGGCTACCAGTGAAGCAGCAACCACACGCCCGCTGCTGCCGTGGGACACACACGCGTGCTCAACTTCAAGTACAACTTCAAGTGCAGCCGCAACTGATGCCAGTCTCCCCGTCTCACGCCACCAGCAGCGTGCCATCATCCGGGCTCCACCTCAGCACCGCCACTTCAACTTAGAGTGCAACATGCTCAACTTCAACAACAACTTCAAGTCAACTCGCACCTGATGCCAGACTCCCCATCGCACGCCGCCAGCAGCGTGCCGTCATCAGGGCTCCACCTCAGCACCGCCACTTCAACTTAAAGTTCAACATGCTCAACTTCAACTTCAAGTCAAGTCGCACCTGATGCCAGACTCCCCATCGCACGCCGCCAGCAGAGTGCCGTCATCCGGGCTCCACCTCAGCACCGCCACTTCAACTGAAGGTTCAACATGATCAGCTTCAACTTCAACTTCAAGTGAAGCCGCACCTGATGCCAGACTCCCCATCGCACGCCGCCAGCAGCGTGCCGTCATCCGGGCTCCACCTCAGCACCGCCACCGCCGCTGCCGGTGCCGCTGCCAATCGAACGATTGTTCGATCGTTTGCCGCCGCCAACGCCGCCAACGCCGCCTCC
>JAULBY010058180.1:0-10795 GCA_032358315.1 Ophiocytium majus
CGCTCGTGAAAACAGGAATGAATTTCACGGGACCCGCTTTCGCTGGTCCCAGGGGGGGACCCATCAGGGGGTCCGGGATTCCCACCCCGAATAGTGCACAGCAGAAGGTGGGATAAGAAGTTGCTCAGAACTGCACTCGTTGGACCAAATTCAAATTTGAATTTGTGGCATCCTCCAAACATGTTCATGAATGGCAGATGTCCATACATGTGTTCATGGTTCCAACAGAACTGACGCTCGAGAGGGAGGTAACGTTGAGTCCGATGCACTGCCTCCCACAACGGGCTTGACGCCTGGTGGCTGCTGTTGCCTGGTAGCCTGGGAGGGTCTGGAGCAGCAGCTGGAGCGCATCGGACTCAGGAGTTGGGAGCTGGACCACACATGCTGCAACAAACCCAGCGTGTGCAGCAGTGCAACAGACTGCAACATCGGCATTCTGGTGAACGCACACCTGCGCAGCGGCGGCGCAAGCCACTTGCGGTTTGACCAGCAGTACCCTGGCAGGCGCGTCTGAACCCACCTCACTGGACGAGCCACTCCAGGCTGCTGTTGGCGGCAGAATTGCCACCGCCAGCTAGCTGTTGCACCAGCAGCAGCAGTTGCAGCAGCAACAGCACCCTGCCACCATCGCCGCCACCAGGCACCTCCTCTAGGCAGCCGCCCCCACCCCCACCACCAGCACCCCACCGTCATCAGCCGCCATGCTGGCCAGGCCCACGGGCGCGGGCCCGGGCCTGGGCCCCGGCCGCGCCGATGACGGCGACGACATCTATGAGGACTTCAACTACACCATACCCTCCCAGATGCCCACGACCGCCAGCAACCCCTACGGCCCAGGCGCGACAGGCACCGCCTTCGGCCGCGGCGCAGTCCCGGGAACGGCCTTCAGGGGCGCCCCTCCCGGCACCATGCAGGGCGGGCGGCAGCTGGCATCGCAGATGGGCGCCGGGCCGGGCACGGCGATGCGGGGGGGGGCAGGGGCGGGGGGGGAGGCGCGCCCCATGACGTCCGTGGCGGGCGCGGGGTACCAGAGCAAGAAGGCAGGGACGGTTTTCGACCCGTTGAACCAGGGGTGGGGGCCCGCGCCGGCGCTCGCGGAGAAGGCCAATAACAGCCCCGAGGACATGGCGAAGGAGATGGAGAAGCAGGTGGGGGGGAGGGTGGCGCGCTGCCGCTGCCGCGCAGCTCGGCTGCCTGTGCTGCTGAGGCGGCGCTGGCTGGGACCGTGCGCGTGGGGGAATCTGGCTGTTGCTGCTGGCTGCAGACGTGTTTGCTGAGCGCATGTATGTGCGCCTGTGGATGCAGCGGTTGGCACCGGCGCGCCACCACCGCATGCTTGTCGGCGCTTTCGTACCTGTGCTGGCAGAGCGGCCTCCAGTCCTGGCACAGAGGGGGGACAATGCTGCACATGCAGCATCCATGGCACCTTTGAGCTGCAGCAGCATATGGCAATCGCTGCTCCATCTGCGGCTCAATGGTGGTAGCCGTGAGTGCGTGCACGTGGTGTGCTGCAGGTGCATGCCCTGCTGGAGGCGAGCGCGGCTGCGGCGGTGCGCGGCGACGCGGCGGCGGCCCTGGAGCGTGCAAAGGAGGCCGACAAGCGCGAGAAGGCGCTGTGCAAGTTCCGGGAGCGCAACGGCAAGGGAGACCAGGTACTGTGGGGTTGCACAACGGGCACGCACACACCTTAGCATCGCCGCATATTGGCTCACCCAGGCGCGCAACGCACCCTCCTGTGTTTTGAGAACTGTACACACGCTGATGCGCTGCGCTGCTTGTATTTTCGCTGTCGGCTGGCTTGCCTTGTGCCGGCAGTTTTGGGCATGTCGAAGGTTTCACTTCAGCATGTTGAAGTTCTACTTCAGCACGTTGAAAAAAATGCTTCAACTTTTCCGTGCGCACTAAATATATTACCGTCTAGTGCCGACATAGCTACCCGGCTCCAACTTTTGTCAATTTTTTCGGGGCTTCCAAAAGTTACTGCCCCCCTTTTAAGTGTACGCGCAAAAGTCATGTACCGCCCCCCCCCTTTAATTGGTTGCAATAGGCATGAAGTGCTGCCGATACCCACAGACACATGCTTCAGAAAGGACATTGAGGCTCTGATATGCAGTGCCACCCAGCTGGCAGTGCCTAGGCAGCCTAGTAGGCACAGTTGGTCGATAACGGTATACTCAGTGCAGGCACTGGCGAGTGTAACACCCCAAGTAGCGCCTATGGATACTACCGCTTGCTTCTGGGGCGCACCAGCCCCCCTCAGCACCCCCAGTGCTGCCTCACGCCGGCAGCATCTGCAGGCGGGACTGCCTCCGCTTCCGAGTCTGTGTAGCTGCCGCTTCCTGCCCCCTCCACCACCGCCACATTGCTGCCAGCATCGTGTGCCGGTGTTTCGCTGCTGCCAGGCTGGTGGTGCAGCCTAGCTTGCCAGGGTTGCTAGCAAACAGTGTTGCCACTGGTGCGGCTGCTTGCTGGGCACAGTCTCTGCTGGCCTGGCTTTGCAGGAGCGGCCTTGGTACGCCCGTCGTCTACCGGACGCCTTGGGCCTGCCCTCCAACCCATTGCCGTTCATGCCCTCCTGTGTCTGTTTGTCTAGCATTTGCTTGCATGACATCTTCAACTCGGCGAAACGATGCTAAAAAAGTTCAACTCTCTGTGGTGTATAATGTTGGGGGAGCGTGCGGCAGCCTCTGCGGGCCGTGTAGACCATGTTTGCTTAGGCGACGGTAGCCCACAGTGACCATTGTTGGTGCCAGACCCAAACTACTGCCCCCCCCCCCTCCAGGCTGCTTCTAAAGTAATATATCCCCCCTGTTGTTTTGGGGCAAGCACAAGTGTGGACCCGGGTAGCTACTTCGGCACTAGACGGTAGTGTATCATGGGTGTGCGCGGTGGCGTTCAACCTGGCGGCGCGCTACCACGGCACATGAACTTTGGCGTGCACACTACATATATGAATATATTATGTGTGCCTGGCGCACCCACCGCAGGTGAACCTGGACCTGACGTACGCGGTGGCGTTCAACCTGGCGGCGCGCTACCACGGCAACGGCCTGCGCAAGGAGGCGCTGCGCGAGTACGGCGCCATTGTGCGCAACCGCCAGTACCCGCAGGCGGGGCGGCTGCGCGCCAACATGGGCAACATATTCTTTGAGCAGGCCGACTACCTGGAGGCCATCAAGTGCTACCGCATGGCGCTCGACCAGATACCCAACACGGGTGAGCGCGCGTGCCGCAGACCCGTTAGGGAACAGCGGGCGTGCTTTACGAGGAGTCACATACCCCTACTTGAATTATATGTGTACTTCTGAAGTATATGCCTTTGGTGGGGGGGTGGTGGTGTCAGGATGGTGCGAAGGGGAGCAGCCGGCGGCATCGTGGCGGCCGCGCAGCCCGGCGCATGTGCGCAGCAGCAGCGGGAGCGGCGGTAGAAGCTGGTGCGGACGGAGCCTGACGGGTTTGCAGGGCCCCGGTGCCGCACCATGCTGGCACCTAGCCACTCGCTCACATGCCGCATGCAGCGCACGCATGAGGCAGTGCGCCCTTGTAGCTGGAGCCCAGGCAGCGCCTGCACAGCGGCCCAGTGTGTGTGCCCAAATTGCCACTTCCATAACCCAGCACCTGCAACTGTGGCCACTGGCAGCCGAGTGGCATGCGCATGCGCGGTCGCAGCCAAGCCGTGGCCGCTGTGCACATGTGTGGTACTCTGTCTACTCAAGTGCTTGAAGTACATACTGAAGTAGCCAGGCGGGTGGGTAACTCTTGTTGAGCCAAGACACTGGGGGGTTGAGCGTGCTGGAAGTGCCACCAAGACGAGTGTTCACTATGTGAGGTGTACTACCTCAGCATTGTGGTGGGTAAGCTACTTCTGGACCCATTTAACGTTCATAACTGACTGACCACTCTGGGGATACAACGATACGGCACCTGACCCGTGTGCTGTCGCCGCCTGCGCTCCGGCTGGTCCCAGGCAACGAGGTTCGCTTCAAGATCTTCCGCAACATTGGCACGGCGTTCGTGCGCATGGCGCAGTACCAGGACGCCATTGGCGCGTACGAGACGGTCATGGGCTCCAGCCCGGACGTGCTCACGGGCTTCAACCTGGTGCTGTGCTACTACGCGCTGGAGGACGCCGCGCAGATGAAGCGCGCGTTCCAGCGCCTCGTCTCCATCAACATACCGGTGGGTGTGCGCACATGGTTTCATGCATAGTTTGGTGGAGTTTGTACTTGATACTTGCTCCGGCACAAATTACTTGCAACACTTTTGTTTGGGCCATATAAGTCGCCAGAACAGCCTCGGCTGCCTATGCAACCCCTATACCGACAGAAAGCTCGCTTCAGCCGCTTTAATCTGAGCTATTTTGCTTAGAAAACCGCCCAGAAGCCGATTTTCTAGCTGAATCCAGTCTTGGGAACCCTGAATTTCAGCCGAAGAAAATGCACCAAAACCTGTAATTCTTGCGAGGACGGTGCCGTTGAACGGCATCGCTCGCAGGGGTGTGCACGCGCCACGCAGCTGTCAGACACGTGCCCCAGCGTAGGAGGTGCTAGTTCTATGGTGTAGGGATAGGTTACACGCATGGGAGGTGGGGTGCACCTGTGTGGTGCCTGTGTGCACGCCGCCTTAAGTCGGGGGCGGCGATGACGGGCCTTTGAAGTTGCTCTGGAGGGCCTGAAATGAGCAGTTGACGAACCGCCACCCGCGCCGACACACGAGCCCTACAGCAGCGAACCAAGTATGTAGCCCCCACATTCATGACATGGGCTGCATGTTTGCTATGGTCATCACTGGCGGACGCCGCCGCTAACACCACCAGACAAAATGTCCAAAAAGTGTTGCAACTAATAAAAAAGTGCCGGAAGAAGTAGTATACACATACCGGTGGGTGTTCATGGTTTCATGTACACAACCGTAGTACTTTGGTGGAGTTTATAGTTCATAGTACACTTGAACGAACTACTTCGAAGTGTATATGGTACGTCAAGTATGTACATATTTATACGGCACATGTACATGTTTTAAAAGAAGTACTTTGATGTTTATAAACATGGGGGGTGGCGTCTTGTCTGCTGGGTATTACGCCTGCAACCGCCTGAACAGAAAATCGGTGGGTGTGCAATGTTTCGGTGCAGTCCATGGACTTGTGCGGCGCACGGGGGGGTAGACAATGCACCTCCTGGCGCCTTGTCTCCATCGGCACACCGGCGAGTATTTAATATACTTCAGAAGTACACCATATGGTTCCATGTGCATGTTTGGGATGACTTAAGTTGGGTGCACACTGTGCCCAGGTACTGCGCATTCAAGTGCCCAGTTTCTCCGTCAGTATAAGAGAGGGCGTATGAATGAGTTCATGTAGACACTGGTGGTAGGGTATACATGGGGTGGCACTTGTGTACTGGGTCCCGCACGCTGGTGGGGCATGCCTCTCAGGAAATCGTCTCCACCAGGTATGGCTGGAGACTGTGACATCCTCTTGCTATGGTACATGCACATCGCTACACATACTCCCATGTAGAGAGGTATGTAGGCGCATACTAGCACGTACTTCAAGAATGTACCGGTACATGACAGAGCATCGCCAGCTTTTTCGCTACCTGTCTGATCCCTTTTCTGGTCACACGCACCGTGTGCAAAGGGTTTTCCGCGGAGTTCAATAACAGCACATGCTGCAGTGACAGTAACACCCGTGCAGGCTTGCTTTGCGCCTTCATGTGCGAAGTCGTGCGGCCGCTGCCTTCCCGCCGCCATGGCGCTGCAGCTGGTGTGCCGCCGCGACGGCGCACTGTGCCTGGCGTTCAGTCGGCAGTGCCTCGGCACGTGTGTCTGCCTCGCACAGCATAGTGCCTGCGTCCAGGCACACACCTGTGCTGGGCCCACCAATGGTTCTCATGGCACTGTATGTGTGCGGCACAGCAGAATTACTCACAAGTTTTGTGGGTCACTTTTCATCCCAGTGCTGAGCTGGCAGCTCAGCCTGACCGACTGCTGATATGGTCTGGTGGCTGAACTGGCCGGCCAGCGCCCATCTTGCCAGCCTGTGAGGCTGACCGCGCTGCCAACTGGGCCTGCTGGAGCGCCTGCTTAACTGCAAGTTGAAGTTCATGCACTGAGCAAGTTCGACACTGAAGTTGGTTCAGTGTTGTGTAGGCCGTGGTACCGCGGTACGGTACTGCCCTGCCCTGCCCAGCTCACCAGGCATGCACAGGCCAGTCCTCGTTCCTGCCCGAACCCATCCTGGCCGAACTCACTGTAACTCTCTTCAGCGTCTGAAGCTCAAGCAGAGTGGTGAAGTTCAAGATCTATTGTGTCAGCTCTGTGGAGCCGCTGCCATTACCATGTGACACCACCGACACCGGCTGTGCGTACACCGGCACGGTGCGAGTCTGTACAGTCAATTCACGTGCTACGCACTGTTGCTGCTGCTGCTGCTGCCGCTGCCGCCACCGCCACCGCTGTTGCCGCCGCTGCTGCTGCACGCACTGCTGCCGCCGCCGGTGCTGCCGCCGCCGCTGCTGCCGCTGCTGCTGTACGCGCTGCTGCCGCCGCTGCTGCTGCCGCCGCCCCTGCCAACGCTGCTGCTGCTGCTGCCGCTGCTGCTGCCGCCGCCACTGCCGTCACCGCTGCCACCACTGCTGCTGCACGCACTGCTGGAACCGCCGCTGCTGCTGTTGTCCCCGCCGCCACCACTATTGACGCTCCTGCCACCGCTGCTCCTGCACATACTGCTGCTGCTACTGCTGCTGCCGCCGCTGCTGCTGCTGCCACCGCTGCTGCTGCCACCGCTGCTGCTGCTACATTCCAGGGTCTAACGGAGGATGATGAGGACGAGGGCGAGGGCAAGGCGGCGGACGAGGCGGAGGTCACGGGGCTGGCGGCGGTGGACGCGCTGCGGCAGGAGCTGCGCCAGCGCAGGAAGGAGGCGGACAAGTGAGTGGGCACGCCGAAGCTCACACTTGCACAGGCCGTGCGCCCAGTTGTGAATTACTACTGTAGTAGACAATGAAAATGGTGGAACTGCCATTGGGCAGTTGCAGGGGCGCCAGTAAAGCAGCAACGGGTGGTAGTCATCTGGGGTGCCCCAGATGGACGGGCGGTGTGTGTCTTAGAGAGTGCCCAGAAAGCCGTGATAGAGCCGGATGCATGTTGAGGCTGCGGCAGGCACAAGGTGCGAGCGCTGGGCAGCTTGACGGGCTGGCTCAGTCCCAGGGCAAGCTGCACTTGGGTACTGCACTTAACCTTGCTCAAGAGTGCGCCACGGTGGCTGTTTGGGAATGAGATGGTGTTTTGCAGTCTAGGACAGTCCGTTGGAGCAGTGTGTAGTGCGGGGACAACATGGTCGTGCATCGCAGACACCCCCTTCTTTACCTGTATACAGACTGTAGTACAGCGTGCTTACAAGAAAAAAAATGCATGGGTGCGCTTGGGCGCGGCACTGCTGCCTCTGAAGCAGCGCCACGGGGCACCGCTCCTGCTGGCGTAATGTTGCTGTGCAGCTGCAATTTGGCATAAACCTCCAACCATCCAACTTGCGATGGTGGCAAGGGCAAGCTGCGGCCGGACACGGACACCCCTGGGCGCGCTTGCAGCCCTCAGCTTGTTTCTGTGTTGTTGAGTGTGAAAGTTGCGTTGTACATTTCGGGGTGGGGCAAGGGCGCGCGCGTGCTGACTGGATCGCTAACCCTTCAATGCTCAGTCAGTGACGAGTTGCTGCATGCCGGGCTCTGCTCAGAGGCCAGGCGTCCTTGCATGTTGATGTGACTCGGCCTTTGATCTCTTGAAAAACCTACCATTGCATGACAGTCCCTACGGGAGGCTCGGGATCAGCGCGCCTTATGTGCGAGCCACGCCCATCATGTTGTAACAGCGAGCACCCGCGCCGGTGCCCCGTCTGGGCAAAAAAGCTGGCAGCCCGTATGGCTGCAACGATGCGCACCCGCATGTCAGCCGCCTTACGCCTGGGCGTGTGTGGCGCCTGCCACGGCGCCACCAGCTCACTCCCGCACCTGCAGCACGCTGCACCGCGTGACCTCGGGAACAGCGCCACAGGCGCGCCCTGCTGCTGCCGCTGCTGCTAGAGGGCGGCAGGCACCCACGCACCAAACTGCGTGACTCTGCTGACGCGCCGCTGCCGCCGCCCTGGTGCCCCCCCCCTTTGACAGTTACATTTTAACCGCCGCCAAGCTGGTCGCGCCCGTGCTGGACGCGCGCGACTGGGAGGTGGGGTACGGGTGGGTGGTGGACGTCCTCAAGGCGGAGCGCGAGGCGCTGGCGAGCGCGATGGAGGTCGAGAAGGCGCTGCACCACCTGCGCACGCGCCAGTTCGACCGCGCCATCAAGGGCCTCAAGGCCTTTGAGAAGAAGGACGCGACGCTGCGCGCGATGGCGGCGACGAACCTGTCGTTCATCTACTTTCTCGAGGGCGACTTCCGGTCCGCGGACGAGTACGCGGACCTCGCGGTCAAGACGGACCGCTACAACGCGAAGGCGCTCGTCAACAAGGGGAACTGCCTCTTTGTCGCGCGCGAGCACGCGCGCGCGAAGGAGGTGTACCTCGAGGCCATTGGCGTGGAGGTGGACTGCGTGGAGGCCATCTTCAACCTCGGGCTCGCCAACGTACAGGTGCGCGGAAACGACGCGGCGGCGGCGGCTGTTGCGCGTGCGCGCGTGGTGCGCGCGTGCCGTCGGCAGACGAGTCCGCTGTTGCACCTCGGGGGCTCGCCAACATCCAGTTTTTTTAAGTATTTGTGGTGGGATATATGCCTAAATATTTGTATGTTTATAAAACTAAAAATTTATACAGGTGCCCGGAAACGACGCGGCGGCGGCGGCTGTTGCGCGTGCGCGCGTGTCGCCAGCAGACGAGCCAGCCCGCTATTGCACCTCGGGGGCTTGACAACGTACAGGTGCGCCCAAACGCGCTGCGGTTGTGTCCGAGCTGTCTGCAGGCTGTGCGGGCGGGACGAGTCAACTGTTGCACTGCTTTCTTCTTTTGAGTCCACGCGAAGAAGTGGTATTTCTGTGTGCGTGGGCTGCGTGGCGGACGCCGTGTTCTACGCCGTGCCGCACCCCCGGGTGCCGTGACGGGGAAGCGCCAGGTTTTTCAATGTGTCTGGTCCGTGCTGACATGCAGCGGCCAGAGTGCACTGCTTGGCAACCCCACAGTGCATTGGGCACGGGGCGGGCACACCGGCGCGCCAAACCAGGTGGCTTTTGTGTTCTATTGGTGCACGCACTCGTGCGCGGCGCAGGCGCACGCACGCGGCAAGGGGACCAGCTCTGGTCCCAGAGGCGGCGCCAGTGCAGTGACCCGTCATCAAAAGCATCTCGGGCTTGCATCTTGCAAGCTACGCCCGCCGTAGGCGCTTGCAAGCGGCCGAGTGGTAGAGCGCTCGGTGCTGGTGTTCGAAGCAGCCGCAACAAAACCTGTGCCTGGGCGGGCAGCGCCGCACCGCGCTGTGCGTGCCGGCGCTGCCTGCGACCACAACATGGGGACTCCACACCCTCACAATGCGCGCTAATTGTGCGGGTGCCGCCGCCGCTCGCCGTGCCTCACGCCGCAGCTGGGGCTGGTCGGCGACGCGCTGCAGGCGTTCGAAAAGCTGCACACGGTTCTGCCGACCTGCACTGAGGTCGTGTACCACATTGCCAACCTGCACGAGCGCGGGCGCGAGGACCTGGTGGCGGCAGCCAAGTGGTTCAACATACTGCTGGCGCGGGTGCCGACGGTGAGCGCGGCGCGCGTGCGTGCGGCGGGCAGCCGCCAGCGGGCATGCGTGCAGCTGCACACACTGCAGCACACATGTTTGTCGGTCGCTATGGTCTGACCATGGTTACACCCGTCTGTGGTCGCGTGCAGCGGACGCGCGCGGCGGCGCTGCCTGCGTCTGTGCGAGGCGCGCCGCGGCACGTGTGCCCACAACCGCTGCGTCAAAACCCTTTGGCACTGCTGTGCAGGCGTGATCGTGCTGTGCAGCGCCCACATGACTCGCGCCCGCCGGCGGCTGCCGTGCTGCCTGCCAGCACGGCAGCCGCACCACAGCGAAACGTCGCCGCAAAACGTTTTCCCATCCTCGCTTCCTGCGCCCGCGCGACGGCGCCCATTACTGGTGTTACCATGCTGGCCGCTGCTCGGCCGTTCCGCAAGCGCGCAACCGGGCGACTGCTGAAAGGCGTGCGCTGCCGCCCCTTGGCCGGGCGCTGTGCCTGCCCCCGCGCGCGCAGGACCCTGGCGTGCTGGCGCGCATGGGGCAAATCGCGAACCGCCAGGAGGACGAGAGCCAGGCGTACCACTACCACATGGAGTCCTACCGGCACTACCCCGCGAACCTGGACGTCATCTCGTGGCTCGGCGTGTGGTACGTCAAGTCAGAGCTGTACGAGCGCGCCGTCGCGTTTTTCGAGCGCGCGTCCCAGATCCAGCCCGGCGAGGTCAAGTGGCGCCTCATGGTCACGTCGTGCTACCGGCGCATGGGCGCGTTCCAGCGCGCGCTCGACCTGGTTCAGGCGTTCGCGGCTCCAGCTGTCCAAGTCAAAAGGAGCCAGAGCTTGGGAGGTAACAACGGCGTGCATCAGGCTTTCCAGGGTTTGAGGGCGCCGTCGTCCAGCACCTTGATTTGTTCTTCCACCGCCTGCAGCTGCTCGCGGCAAAACTGCAACAGGGCCGCACCGCGTTGGTAACCGCCCAGTAACTGGTCCAAGGGCAGGTCGCCGGACTCCAGGCGGCCCACCAGGCCTTCAAGCTCCTGCATGGCCGCTTCATAGGTGGCGGGCATGGGGGGTGTGCTGGGGGACG
>JAULBY010058191.1:0-10794 GCA_032358315.1 Ophiocytium majus
TACCTGTCTGATTTCCTGGTCACACGCACCGTGTGCAAAGGGCTTTCCGCACCCTAAGCGGAGTTTAATAAGAGTACTGTACTGTTGCCAAACTGCTGGCACAGCACACCGCTGCCTGTTTACCACAACACTGCACGAGCAGTACCCCAAGGTGGCGCGCTGCTAAATGCACACATCCCTTGCCTGCCTGAAAATGGATTTGCAGACCTGTGCGCATGATGCAGGTTATAAAAGGCACTGCAGCTGCGACTCCACTGCCCACGTGGACGTGGTGCATTCATTCAACGAGGTGCAGCCCACATCTTTTGTTTCAAACAACACAAGCGCAGCACTGGTTGTGCAGCCCCATTCACGGCTTTAGTACATGCAATTGAAACTGGGCGGGGCGACATGCATAGGCGCCACACGGTGTACCAAGCTTCGTAAAGCCCTCAGGCTACAGTGGTGCTGAAGCACACCTACACAGGGTGTGCCACCTCTAGACACCCCTTGCATTCTTGTTAAACTCCACGCGCGGAAAGCCCTGTACACATGGGGTGCGGTTGATGAAGTCAAACAGTACTCATACCGTAGCGGTCTACAACGTAATACCAGTGCCGCATGGCACCAAAGCACCCAGCCCCCCGCCAACACCGGACCCAAATTTAAGGCCGCGCAGCAGCACACACCAACTGCCCCTCCAAAAGTAAGAAACCAATCTGCAAACATGCACAGTTGTACAAGGTGCCTGCATGAGCGGTGAACACACAGCAAGCCTCCAGGGTGCTGGTGCAGAGACAGCAGACGACAGCAAGCAGAGCAATAAGATAGACACGGAGATAAAAGCTTTGGTCTGTGTGGGGCGAGATATGTGTTATTTGTGTCATTCACCTGTGGCGCAGCAACAGAAAGCCAGGGGTTTCAGCACCGCTCTGCGGGGGCTTTCCTACTGGCCGGCGTTGTGCACAGCCCAAGGGTCATGGCACTACAGGGTGCTCAGCACCTGCGTGCTGTACACAGCTGTGTGAGGTAGGGACTCCAGACGGCGTTATATCCCATGGTGGGCCAGCCCGCCCACTCGGACGCCCCGCTCGCCTCTCAACCTGGCTCCAGCTGTGTGCAACACGCACACCTGGAACTCCTCACACGGTGCGCTGCCCGTGCTCTATACCACGAATGTGGGTTGCGCAGGTGCGTTTGGGCAGCCGCCGCGTCGCAGCATCTGCAACCACAAACAGTGGAAGCATGAACGAGGTGTCAGTCGTGACGGATGAACGTGGCAAGCTCTCTCTCTGTCAGTGCTGCGCACCCCGCATAGGCACGTGCCTGTGCCACTCAAACATGGACGGTGCTGCCAAAATCAAGCCCATAGGCTAGTTCAAGCCGGGCCTGATGCATGGCTCTCGCTGGTGAGGTTGAGCAGGTTTTTAGGTCTCAATACGTGCGAGGAGGCCCGCACAGCACCGAGCATTGACTGACGTGCTGTGCGCGTGGGCGCGCACACCTTGAGGCAAACCCGTGACACACATCTCACCTAGGTGTGCGCAGGTGTGGCGACGCCCTGCACCTGGTCCACGCTACTGGCGCCCAGGGAGCAGCAGTGACAGAAGCAGCAGGGGCGGCAGCAGCGGCGGCAGAAGCAGCAGGGGTGGCAGCGGCGGCAGAAGCAGCAGGGCGGCAATAGCGGTGGTAGCAGCAGCCGGGGCGGCAGCAGCAACATTGCCAGGCGGCAGCAACGGCGCTAAGTAGCCAACAGTGGCGGCAGCATCGGCAGCAGCAGCGGGGGCGGCGGCAGCGGCGGCAGAACCAGCAGGGAAGCAGCAACACTGCCCTTGTCGTGCTTTTTCAACGGCTTTCGCCTGTGTGTGTGTGTGTGTGTGTGTGTGTGTGTGTGTGTGTGTTGCGCACACCTCTCGTGGGGGTCCACGGCTGGCAGCACTGAGCAGGGGTTGCACGGCGCCAGTGGCGGGCTGGGTGCGAGGTGCCTCAGCCCCGCTCGACCCCTCCCGCCACCATAGTGGCACGCCCCCCAGAGGCTCCCCAAGGGCCCCTTAGCTCAGCTTGACTGAGGAGTGAAAACCTCATACCGTAGCTCGCTCCATGCAGGGCACTGGCGGGGAGGCGACTATCCAGACGCCCGCGCAGTGCCCTGCACGCAGTGGGGTCACTACCTCCCCACAGGAGTTGAGAGCTAGGGGCAGCAGCGCCCGGCATGCCATCCGCGGATGCCCACAGAGGTGTGACAAATTCACCAAACCCTCCAGCTGGCGGATCAGCTGGAGCCCTGGCGCCTCGACCGTTTTTTTTTCACCCGCCAGAGTGCACTAACTAGTGGTCCTGGACCAATCAGCGTAGATGCTTCATGAATTCATGTACACGACCCGGTTGGCGGGAAAATTTCAAACTCGTGCCACGCACGCAGACTTCAGCACACACACAGGCTGTGTACATGTCACAGCACACACACACACGCCACACTCTCCTGAGGCTGGGGCACCGCCCTAGGTTAGCACGTCGTGTGCATAGAGAGCGTCCATCCAGCTCTCTGGCGTCGGGGGAGATACTGATACTTGTCCGACACTCGTTCAGTTCGAGGGGAAATAGAGCAGCAGCTTCCAGCAGCGCGCGTCTCCCTGGCTGCGCCCCCCCCTCCCCCCCGTGACGAGCCACGGATGGCGTCCATATCTGGGCAGCTGCACCAGCAGCGCCTCAGGGTGCAGCAGCTGTGCGTGCAGGTACTGCACAAGCCCACTCCGGAAGCCGAGGTTCTCACCACCTGCGGAGTACTTTCGCTTCATGGAGCTTAAGGTGAGCGATTCAGTTTTTTTTGTGTGCACTCGCATGCACGAGGGGGCACCCTTGCTTGAAAGTGGCAGCTCAGTGAAGCTGACTACTGCAGATTCGGCCGGGCACCCCCCATCTGGCCGGGACTCTGCGAGGCCAGGCGTGGCGGTGCCGGCCCAACTTGGAGCAAAGGTCAAGTGTGTCAATTTGAAGTCTGCAAGGTGACGGGATGACTGAGCAGAGCGGCCAGCGCTGGAGCGCTTGTACAATGGCAAGTGAGTGTTCATCCCCGTCCATGCTAAGGCGGCACATGCACTCGGTCGACCTTGCTTTTCATTGCAAAGCGTGAGCACAAAACAGGCAAGCGTCAACGTTCTGAGTTGTTGCCGCCTTGCCCTGACATGCCACACACTCCCAGCACTTCCTGCCCTACCTGCTCAGGGGCCCTTGGCCAAGCACTGACACCACCGGCATGAAACTCCTGTGACTGTGCTGTGTGCACACGGAGTGGCGCCTGCAGGTCCAGCACAACATGCTGGTGCCCGGCCAGGACCTTGCTCCCTCTGCGCATCGATCGATGACGTGTGGCACACCCCATGTACTTGACACTGAGGTGCGTCTCGTGCAAACGCACAGCATCACATGCAACACGTGTGCATTGATGTCCGCAGGGGAAAATGTTTGTGAAGACAAGCTGTGGGAGGTTCAACCTGGCAGTTTGTACCGTACTGGTGTCTGAGTGAGCTGAGAGTAGATTTTGCCTATTGCATTTGTGCGCCGCAGCGGAAACTCTCAGACACGGTATCAAGGTATCAACGTCAACATACTTGCAGTATGCTTTGTGTTGCACCTCTTCAGGCAGGCCTTCGAAGTACTTTCGAGTCAAAGTACATGCATATCTGTGCATATACTACGAAGTACTTCTAGAAATACTTGGAAGTATACTTCGAAATGTGCATACACTTCTTCACAAGTACTACAGCAGTACTTCAAAGTGGAGGCATATTGAGACATGTACTTAAGTATATGTATATACTACATGCTTCAAGTATATTCCAGCTTGGCGGGCCGCCGCGCACTCGCCACCCTACAGAAGGTGTACTGATATTATTCTTTGGTTCATGAGATGCTGTGTTTGCTGCTCGAACTCCATGACAAACGCTGTGCATGCTTCAGCTAATGGGGTACATGGGTATGCGCGCGTTCCGCCAGCAAAGTGCGCATGGCACCAAATTGAACTTGTGCCACCAAGAGCGCCCGCAGTGCTCTACAGTGCACCGTGGAACCACAAATGGCTTCACTTCCTGTGCACCACCGCACTTGCAGGCGTATGATACCTTCCAGAAGGTACTGCTGCCGGATGGGCGCCGCGTCCACCACAACCCGGTGCTGCAGGAGCAGCCGCGCTTTGGTCCGCGGCTTGCTGCCTCGCTCACCTTGTACCAGCGCACGTTTGGCGAGCCCGTAGGAGCTTCTTAACACTGCGTGGGGGGCCATGGTGCGTGTGGCGCATGGGTGTATACGCCCTGTAGCCAGTCTTCAACCATTCGTCAACGTTCGTTACTCAGAGCCTACTTGTTGTTCGGCGCCGTCAATGACATCAGGCGCGTTATGTAAAATGCAAAATGCGGCGTATTGTAAAATTATCGGCGCCCAAAAACGCGATATGCAGCGTGTTTGCCGTGTAAATACGTTCATTTGTGGTATGTTATACTAGAAGTATGCCTAAATGCCATATCATGATGTACGCCGTATTTACATGCGTTCCGGCGTGTAATGAGAAGTTCATACGCTGCAACCCATCACTAGCCACAAGCTAACGCCTACCAGTGTGTCTCCTTCCTTGCGGCCAATGACATTGTACCCGTGCTCCCCCTGCCCCTGCCGCCCTGCGCACCAGCGTGCACCCCCAGTTGCCAGCTTTCAGCCACTTGCCTTCGCCTATGTTCTGTTCAACACTGTCAATCCTAGGTGCTACATACGCCGGCATGCCTTCAGCCACTTGCCAACGCCCACTTTTTTTAACGGTGTCAATAACATGTTGCCCTTGCTCTTTGCCGCCCCTGCCGCCCTGCGTACCAGGGTGTGGTGGCTGCACCAGCGCACAGCCTCTTGCACAGCGCGCTGCCCGAGAGGTGGAGGGATGGCAAGCCAGTCTCGCTGCAGGACATCGTGCTAGAAGAATCCTGTCGAAAGCCATGGGCGCTGAACGTGATGGTGGCTGCACGCATACTGCGCCACAACCACGTGTACGGGCAACAGCCGCCCAGCACAACGGAATCGGAGGGGTCACACGCTGTGCCGGAGCAGGAGCCGTACCGCATATGGGTGGGTGCCACTGTGCGCGTGCTACAGCGACTGCCGTTGCACAGCTACTTGTCACTACAGCGCACTCGCGATTTAGTGCGGGGTGGCACCACCGCCCCAGCGCCCCGCACTAAAGCAAGACCCGCACTAAATTAAATAGGGCATTGTGGTTGTCTATGCAGAATCATGTGGCCTGTGACAGGTCTCTGGACCCTGCACTAAACCGCATACCGCACTAAATCAAATCAAAGCGAACTGGATCGCGAGTGCACTGTATGTGAAAGAAACCTAAAACGTTGCCAAGCCCATATGCTGCCGTGGCTGGGCCACAAACGATGTGGAAGAAGCGTAAAAGGTTGCGAAGCCCACATGCTGCTGTGGCTGGGGCAAAAAAGCCAGGCAGAAGCCGACGTAGTGTAGTAAGCAAGTGCCTGTGCAAGGCTGCGGCACATGCTGTATTTTGTTGACACTGAACTATACTGGACACCTGATAGAGTGTGCCGCCCATTTCGGTTGGACGCGACGGTGGCTGCCAGGCTGCCGCGCCATGACCACATGTGCGGGCAACAGCACGCGACCAGCATATCTGGGTCCAAATAGGCTGTGCAGGAGCAGCAGCGGCACTTTGTATCGGTGGGTGCAGGCGCTGCCGCTGCCGTTGCAGTTGCCCACTTCATCAGAATTCGCGAGGCTATTTTCCCATTTGGATATTAAAATTATATTGGATTTCAAGATTATATGATAAAATTTCGTCATTAGTGCGGTGGTTTTATTTATTTGCACTTGTGGGCGTGCAAGAGCCCATGCCATGCATGCGACATGGGAGAACGCTATGGCACATGCCCGGCAACGTATGCACATGAACACACAAAAGTTCTTTGAACAACCAAGAGCAACAACTGCTGCCAGCGCGCAGGCAATTAACAGTAGTTACACCACCTACTGTACAGAGTGATGTCTGCCGTATATGATGTGTGTATACTTGTTTGGGAACACCTAGCTTAGTGGTGTAGCTGCATCATTTACTGTACGAGTGATGGCTGCCGTATACGATGTGTGTATACTTGTGTGGGAACACGTAGCTTTATCGCTCCTAGGTGAGCTCTCGCATGGAAGGCTTAGTATGAAGGACGTGCATGTGTTGGACTCTTCCCACCATCGAACCACATCGGCGGAGGTCACCAGCAGCACAGTCAAAGTAATGTGGCAGCGTAGTAACTGTTGTAGTTGCAGCAAGTTCACAAAGACAAACGTTGTTGGCTTTCAACTTTTATGTATGGTGCGCATGGGCTTTTTAAGAGAGAACACACGCATGATACCTTGCTGAATGCTTGCCACCATTGAACCCGTCCCCAGTGGCAGCAGTGCTCAGCAGCAGAGTCAACACGGCGGTTGTGGTTGCAGCAACTTGAAGTTCGGTGCTGCTCGGGCGTTCGAGGCAGCATACATGGCTTGCACAGGAGCACCGGCAGCTTGTGCCAGCGCATCGCGCCTGTCCAGCTCAGGTGGCTACTGGCAAACAGTGCATCTGTGTGCGCATGTGCTGCTGCTAAACTCTGATGCAACCATATACATGCCTCTGCAGGGCCATGTTGCTGCGAAAGAGTGCGGGGCACGCTTCAAGTCCACATGCAGTGCGTGCCAATCTAATTTTAGGGAGCACTTGCGTAATGCGCCTAAAACGCATCCGGCAATGGCCCTCTGAATGCATTTGCCCCAAAAATGCATTATGGCACGGTGCTAGAATAAGTTTGTCACCACTGCCCCCGCCGGTTGGCACCTTTTTGCCAGTGCATTTGTCCAGCCTAGGTGGCTCCTGCAAGCTATTGGTATGCCGTGCATGTGCGTGCGCATGTGCCGCAGCTAAGTTGGTTGCAGCCATGCGCAGTGGCGGGTCATGGCGTATAATGTATTTTGTAGTATTTTGTAATACATTGTACACAACACGGCGAATTTCTACGTATTTACACGCCCAAAAATTTGACATATGGCATATTTGCTGTGTAAACACGCTAGTGCAATACGCTAATTCGCCGTATTTGAATATGTGATACGGCACAAAATGCCAATTCTATACACTTTGACCCATCACTAGTCATGTGGCCACATGTGCTGCAGAGCACTCTCAGTCCGGGGCATGTCTGGTCACCACTCGCCCGTGCCATACCTTGAGGCACACATTCACATCATGCAAGCTGTGCTAATGCGCAATCACTGTTCACAGGCGCATGTCACATATAATGTAGTAAAGTTCACGCATTACGACACTTATGTACACTTGACGTAGTATATACTGCTACAGTTTAAAAACACTTGATCGTGTTCAGGTGCATGTGTGGGCGTCCAGCGCCTTGCACGGCAGTGCAGCAGCGGCAGTCTGAGCAGCAGGTCCCCCACCCACAAAACATGGCATGCGCGCTGGAATATCATCTACCTCTTTGAAGTATTACCATGTGCCTGGCTACCCCCGTCTCATGAAACGACCGACGGCTTGCAGCAGCAGCCATGGCGTAGCCTGGCACGTCGCCCTTACTCCCCCTCTTTCGTGGTATTCACTGACAGGCACAGCATGGGTCATTCATAAGGCAGCTCAGTAGAGGTACTCACTGGGGGGGGTCTAGGCTCCCCAGTGGTTGTGAACTCGAGACGACACGGCCGGCTCAACGAAGTGCGGACACTATGGGAACGAAAACTCGAAGTTACAGGGAGCTGCACACACAAGAATTTTGAAGTTGGCCGCCGGCACCCGGATGCCCTGCTGCCGCTGCAAGGCTCGGTGGGTGCCAATGGCACGGCCACCCCGGCGCCGGTGACAGCAGTTGTGGTGTAGCACCGGCTCAGTTGCTACTGTGTGTGCGCGCGTTACGTAACAGAACTGGTTTGCTGACGGCCCGGCCGTGGCGGTGCCGGCAGCGGTGAAACGGACAAACGCACACACGGGATGCAGCCAGCCGCACCGCCGCCACCCTTCCCCCCCAGCAGTCACCGCATGTGGTAGCTAGCTGTGGCGACTCCGGCGCCACACCCTGTGCACTCACGCGCCCGTGGACGATGGCTGCGGCCATGGCCCCTGAAGGCTGTTCAAGGCGAGCACCGACGCCGGCAGCGGGTGCAGGGGGGGCCCTGCCAGTGGCAGGGCGGCAGCAGCGGGCTGCGGGCTGTCAGTGGCAGAGTCGGTGGCGGCGGCGGGGGCGGCGGTGATGCTGCCGCGGCTGCTGTGGCGGCGCCCCTCGTGCAGCTGCGTGTGCAGCTCCTGGACCTTCTGCGGCAGCGCCGATGCCATTGAAGTTGAAGTTGAATTGGAGGTTGAAGTTACTGCCGCGGATGGTTGGCCGATGGCGACGCGTTGCACCAGGTCGGCGACAGCCTGTGTGGGATGCGGCGGCGAACGGCGCAGGTGTTCAGAGGAGTGCAATGCTGATGATGCTCTTCTCCTCCTTGCAATACTTCTGAAGCATCATAAGTAAGTACACTTCATAAGTGTTTACTTCACAAGTACAGTGCACTTGCAAGTTAGTGCGCTTGGTTTCAGTGCGGTATGCGGTTCAGTGCGGGGTCCAGAGACCCGTCACACACCACATGATTATATACAAACGACGCACCATGCCCTATTTGATTTAGCGCGGGTCTTGCGTTGGTGCGGGGTGCTAGGGTTCACACTACCCCGCACTAAATCGCGAGTGCACTGTCACTGCAGTAGGTGAGCAGGTGTTGTGATAGGACTTGTGCCGTGCACACAGGCGCGGCAGGTGTTCGCGCAACCCTGCTGTAGAGGTGACGCATGGCAGCAATGAATGTCTGCGACGTGCACCGCGGGAACAGTCGCACCCAAAGCCTTGCAACGCCTCCAGAGCGAACTTGTGATTGGATGACCAGCTCACAACGCTGCTGTACCCCCGTTCTTGCTGAGTGGAGGCCCGTATGCAGTGAAGCCACATGGCAAACACAGGCAGGTGGGCTGGGCAAGCTTTGTTTCCTCACAGCTGTTTTGCTTCCGTTCTCTTCTGTCGTTAGGGTGCTGAACTGATGTGAAAACTGGGTGCATCACACGCCAGGGGGCGCCTGTTGTCTGCTCCCTCTTCGAATGAAATGACAAGGGCTTCACACCCCATTTTAGGGGTGTTGCACAACACGGAATGTAAGGAATGCATGTGGATAACCTGTCTTCGACGGCGTACCTACCTCCCCAAACACCATGTCTCAGCCTCATGGACTCTGGGCTGGCGTTTCGCCCCAGCCACGGCAGTATCTGGGCTCAGCAGCCTGTGATGTGACTGTCACAATATATCATTACAAGAACAAAATGATCAAAAGGAGGATATGACTGGTACTCTGAATAAATCGAATAAATCACTAAAGGTGTACTAAAATCATCCCTGATATGCGCAGCCCCCCTGGTTCCAGGTCGCTCAAGTGGGCGTCAAAGGGCCTGGTTGGTATGCGACAAGACCTCGCTTTCCTCTGGCATACGAGTACCTAGCAGCTGTACAGTGTCTCTCACCTTGAGGAGGTCCTCCTTGTGCCTCACACCCCTTTAAGGTGTGTTTTGCACAATGCGCAATGTAAGGAATTCATGTGGAAAACCCCATTTAAAATGCATAGTCTTACCAACCCTGGCTCACCTTGAGCAGGTCCTCCTTCAGCTCCACGCCCCTTATTACATTTTGCACAACAAACAATGTAAGGAATTCATGTGGATAACCTCATTTCTCTTATGATTAATCCGCGGTGTCACCAGTCCTGGCTCACCTTGAGCAGGTCCTCCTTGCTGCACGGCTTGAGCACCAGGGTGCATGGCTGGAGCCGCTGCACCACCTCCGCCATCTCTGCCGCAATCTCCCCTGTCAGGAACACAATGGGCATGGATGGGCTGCGGGCGCGTATGTGTGCAGCCGCCTCCTTGCCCCCCATCTGCTCAGCAGCAGTGCACACAGCAGCAAGGTGGCAGCATCTTGCGTGTATGAGCGACCTGAAGCCGTGTTTGCCGCATATACGGTGTCCGCCAAAGTACGTACACACTTCTTGGAGTTTACTTCTCGTAGTACCACAAGGTACTCATGCTACTGTCCTACTGCGGACGCGGACGTGCGCGGCTGCCTCCTTGCCTCCCATCTGCTCAGCAGCAGTGCATACAGCGGCAGGGTGGCGACAGCAGGGGAGATGAGCGACCTGGAACCGTGCTTGCCAAAAGCTTCAAAAACTATAAACGAGGTATAATATGTACTTTCAAGTAGTTCAATGTACACTGTACATATTTCTTGAATTGTATTTGATGTGTACTACTGTACTGTGGTAACACTACTAGAAATACTTCCCGAAGTATATGGGTGTGGGCGCGGATATGCACGGCGGCATTCTTGCCCCCCAGCTGCTCAGCAGCAGTGCACACACCAATGGAGTGTGACGACAGCAGGGTAGATGATCGATGTGAAGCCATGCTCGCCGCATCTACGGTGTACCGTACTTCAAATGTATACACATGTGTGCTTCGTATAGGGAATTCGACCTGGAGGGCGTTTGCTTCCAAGACCTGAAGCGCTGGTATACCATGCTGCGGTGCTAGTACACGAACACCAAAAGGTGACGTGAGCTACATCCCTTGTGCTGACAATGTGAAAGAAACCTAAAAGGCTGCTAAGCCCAGATGCTGCCGTGGCTGGGGCCAAATGCCAGGCGGAAGCCTGTGGGGTGATTTGTCCACCTGGTGAAAGCACCAGACAGCCC
>JAULBY010058202.1:0-10793 GCA_032358315.1 Ophiocytium majus
GGCGCCAGCGCCCGCGCCTGCACCGGCGCCAGCGCCCGCGCCCGCACCGGCGCCAGCGCCAGCGGCTGCACCGGTGCCAGCACCGTTTGTCGACGTGGACACAAACGTCGTTGAGCAGCGCGTGCAGCAGGCGAAGACACTGCAGAAGCAAGTCGATGCTGACCTTAGTAGCGGCACCAGCCCCAAGCAGGCAATTGCTAGCATCGCGTCGACCATCGCAGCAACGGAGGGTGTTGTCGCCACCTCCATTGTGACTGGCAAACGGGCGCTGAGCTACACCACGACGGAGGGGCTGCAATTTCTGACCACTGCATACCTTCCGGGTGAGCTTGGCGGCGGCGGCGGCGGCGGCGGCGGTGGAGCGTACAAGCGCATCCTGCAGCAGGACGGACAGGCGGATGCTGTGCGTGCTGACCAACATGGTGCCGCCACTCTCAGCACCATGAGAACTGACGGCAAAGGCCACCGGAGCCTGCAGGACTGCACCGTCAGAGGGGCTGCCCTAGTACTGTCGCCCCACTTCGACGACATTGAGGTCCCCACGGCGGTGACTCCAGACGTCAAGACTGTGCTGAAGGACGCGGGCTACACCGTGACCTACAAATGCAATGGCTCCCAGTGCCCGCCCAGTGCGTCTGGCACCTTCTCCCTGGACGACTTCAAGGGCTGGGGGCGGTACGAGGTGGTGGTGGTGTTGACTCACGGCATCTCGGTCGACCAGCTCGCCATCGCCAGCGGAGTCACCTTCGATGCGGCAAACGTTGACATGAGGCAGAGCAACATATTGAAACTCAGCTACGTCGAGGCGGGCACAGACCAGATGATGCTCACCCCCGCATTCTTCGACAAGTACGTTGACACGTTCGGCACCGCCGCCTCCATCTACTTCGCATCATGCGACAGCCTCAAGACGGAAGACTTCGCGGATGTGTTCCTAAAACACTCTGCCGGGTTCTTTCTGGGCTACACCGACCTCGTCAAGACAGACTTTGCCTTCCCAAACATCCTCAGCACGGTCACCTACTTCGCGCAGGAGGGGGGCACCGCTCGGGGGCTGGCCAGCACTGGGCTCACAGAGCCATCTGGTGCGACTGGCTACCCCGGGAACCTGTCATCTGTGTACCGCACGGGCAACGGTGGCTACACGTATCCTGCGGACTGCGCCACACCTGTTGGGGAAGGTAAGTGCTGAGCCTCTCTCCCTCTCTGGCATGCGCTATGTGCGCATGTGTCGCGTGATCATTAAAGCCCAGCTCTCGCACCAGCATTATGACCTGCTGTCCCTCTCGCACTGTCGCAGTGTCCTTTGGAGCTTTGCTTTCCACTTGGTTGTGTGTCAGCTGCTGTCACAGCGCTTGTAGCTGGCCGACCATTTAAAATGTGCAAATTGAGGTGGCGTCCTTTTTGCTTGGAGCTGAGCTTGCCTTGCAGCAACGGTTGCGCTGTCATGCGTCCCCTGAGCGTGTCTGTGCCGCCGACTCGGACGGGTGCACTGCATGCCAGCAAGGAGTGTCTCCTGCACTGCGGCACTGTGGCCTTCGTTGCTCAACCAGCGGCCAGAGCATAAGCATGCCATACACGCCCGCACTAGCTAATTTAAACCCACTTGGGTGCCCTGCGGTGCACTCGCTCTGGTGCAACGTGCACTGATCACAGGCTGCGGCAGCGAAACCTTTTTCAATGGCGGTTTTGAGGGATCGCCAGTGGGCACCACCGTGCCGGCCGGGTGGGCCCTGCGCCCTATAATCGAAGGGTACACTCAGTACGCAAATTTCGTGAGTGACACCTGCTGCGGCCCCTCACATGCTGGAGGCAGGTCCTACAGGATGGGCGGTTCCGCTAACACTGATTTTGAGCCCCAGTTCCTGTCCCAGACAATGTCCGTCGTACCTCAGACCAGGTGAGATGCATTGAACAATTCACACAGTGGTGGTCTCAGCAGCTGCCACACACATGTGTCAATAGCGCCTGTCCACGCACAACACTGTATGGTATGATGCACCTTTAATTACCAGTAGTAAGCATATGCACATGCGCGCCAATCATGCACAGCTTGTGGAGTTCAACTTGCCAGCTGTGTTTCACGTAGCTAGTAACCTGTATTGGTTTGATTTGCAGGATGTGCCATCTCACATGGCATGTGCGATCCCAGTACCTTTGTGAACAACATACCCTGCTGTCATTGTGTGACTTTGCCTGCTGCTGATGTTAACTGTGGAGTACTTGCGTCCAGTGCTATGATACTACGTATTTTCCCAAGTTTTGTAGTGTTGTTATGCAGGGTTGCAGTAGTTGTCATGATGCTGATGTGCTTTGAAACTGAGTCAGACTTGTTCACAAACACACAAAATGGCCACTGACAAGTGTTCAACGGCAGCGATGACACACACTGGCAGCTGCTGCATGTGACTGGTGCTAGCGCGGCAGTGCAAAACATGCTGACTGAAAGCTGCACCAGCACCACTGGCAAGGTGATCAGGTAGGTCATGACCACCATGTGTGGAACACATGTTTCACTGTGAGTCTGCAGGTCTGAGCGGTCTAGCTGCCGATTGCTACTGGCAACCACCCGCCCGCTCAGTGGGCCTTGGGCGCGTAGACGCAACTCAAATCGCCAACCTGGTTTTTAAACTGTACCCCGTTCTTGTATTTTTTTTCGGTTATCGATGTACACACCTGCAGCAGACGTTCATCACCGCCGAACATCTCATAAGTATTGAACACGAGTGTAGTCTGCAGTCTGTGGCCGCTGAATAAGGAATTGCTAACTTTAGCACACTGCTGCCCTGCCTGTACGGCCTGCTTTTGTCTTTTTGTCTTTGCTCCACTGCCTTTGGTGTGCCTGCCACCGCAGGTACAGCCTGTCATTCTTCCTGCTCTTTGAGGGTACCTTCACCGCAGATAATAGCCGTTTCTCGGTTGGTGTGCTGCCAGAGGGTGCCGGCAGCAGCATTGAGTCGTTCGTTGTGGCAACTGCAGAGGAAACGACCGGCACACCAGTTACGGACAACGCGATCCTGTTTCAGGTGGATGGGCCTGGCGCCCTGCAGGCCTCGCTCCCACGCACAGCCGGTGAAGTGGCGCCCTTCCCACGCTTCATCAGGCACAGCTTCCGCTTCACACCTGGACCGGACACCTCGCAGCTGACCGTCCAGTTCACGTATACGTGCGGTTTCCTCGGCGGCGGCTGCGGATTTCTTATGGACGACGTTTCGCTGGTCGCCACGACATGCGGCGACAACCAGAGCTGCAGCGGCACCACATGCCCCAATCCCGAGGGTGTTGACTGTGCCACAGCCCTGGCTGAACCGGGCTGTGCTTGCACAGACTTTTACTCCAGCTCGCCCGCAGCGTGCTCGTGCATGGCGGGAAGCACGACATGTGTTTGAGCCAGCGTTGGCACTTCTGCCATTGCAAGAAAGGCGCGCGCAAGCGCAATTCAGGCGTTTTTTTATGAGCGGCGGCCGCGCATGACACGCGACAAGATCATGCGGTCAGCTTCATTTACGCACACCGGTTGCTGCCTAGCACAGTGATGTACCTGCTGCAGCGTTGCTGCAGTGGATTTTGCACTGTTCATGTGGCGGTGTGCTGCAGTTGGTGCAGCGCCACACAACCATGAAATCATGTGCGCACGGCACGGCTTGTGCACTTGCAACAGATATCTTACTAGTAGGTAGCTGACTCCATTTTATTCATGTGCAGCCAAGCCGTGCCTGTCATACGCTGGCTCGGAATCACACAGGCACGGGTCTCTGAGCTTTTTTTTGTTTTATCACTACAACCAGTTAGCACGTCTCCTGTAAGCTTCGTGGGCGTGCCTGCTGACAGTGTTTGCTCTCAGACTGGTGTGTGGGCTGTTACTGTGCCAGCTACGCAGAGCTCTTGCTGGCAGCAGCGCCCTTTGACCAGCTTCAAGCATGAGTCATGGTGGGGATGGCTACAGCACAATCTTCGTAGCTCGCCATGTGCATCACCGTTGTTGGCTGCTCGCCTGACTGCAGCGTGTTACCCGCGTGTTTGCATCCGACTGTAAGTTTGATGTCTCGCACACAGCCTCCTGTGCTAGTTGCAACACTTAGCCGTACCCTTAAGTGTGTTGTGTCAGACACTTTCTTAACAGCTGTAGAGAGTGCGTCCGGCGGGCCTGCACGCTGCCATCTGGTGCAGCAACACTTTTTGGCAACATTTTTAGTTGCTGCTACCTGTGCTCTGCGCATGCCACAGACTGCGCCATACCATGTTTATACATATACTACAAATTACACCCATCGGCGTCAGGACAGCTGCATACATCTACGGCTGTTGACTTCAAGTTCAAACATTGCCAACCACTCGCGATGTTGACAACTTGTCCAGTTGGCCTAATAGTCTTGTCGAAAAGCAACAATATGTATACTGCAAAGTATACTTTTACAACTATGGCTGCTGGTGTTCTCATCCACTGAGGCAGTGCTGTCACACACTGCAACAGTGTGGCTCTTCATCACATGTGCACTGTAGTATGCGCGCAACTCGCTTTAGCCTGGGCGCATATGCCTCGATCATGCCATCGCATTCAGGGCTGCTACGAGTGCATACTTCTACTATAGGCACATAACCTGTATTTTTGTGGATATACTTCCCGAAGTACATGTGCACTTGAAGCGTGTACACACAGGCGGCCATGAGCAGTAGGTGTACTCATGTCTTCATTAGTGTTGCTGCCGAGGTTTCTGCACCGTAGTACCCCCCCCCCCTGGCAGATGTGATGTGGGTGCACCTGATGGTAATCTACTCCACTACCACTGTAGTACAGCAGTAAGGTTGGAACTTGAAGGCAAGGTGAGGCATGCTCAACACTTGAAGTTGCCGCAGTGGACGGCAGACTCACAGTTCGAACGATTGAAGTCTGACATGTATGATTGAGTGCCCGTAGTCCTTTGGTAGTGTGGCAAGATGGGCGCACACAGACTGCAAAGATGTGCACGTACCAACGCAAGCGTCGGCAAACGCACTTGCATGCCCTTGCGAGCACAATAGAGATGTTATCGCTTTATGACCGTCTGTCACAGTGTCCGTGCAAGGTTTTGAGAAGGGCTCTTGGAACCACATGGCGTTTGCAAGCTTCCTGGCTGGCCAGTGGCACCAGTACCTCTATGACTCAACCCATGCTACGAGCAAGCACCTGGCTCAGCAATGCCGGCCCAGCTCTGGAGGCCCCGAGCAGAGTGTCACCATCGTACTGCTGTAGCAGCCGTCCACACGCAAGACCCTTTTTTTCACCAGCGAGCCCAATCGTCATCGGTGTAGCACCAGCTGCTATCAGTTGAGGTATCACATAGACACCTCAGGGCAACACCAGCAACAGGCAAAGAGCCAGAGCTAGCTGCTGCCCACAACACACAACCAAGCCGTGTATTCGAATGCAGGGGGCCTCCAGCCCTACACTGTCTCAAAGCCACAAAACACAGTTGCACAGCATGACCCCAACCGGTTAAGTTGAGGTTGCTGTGAATGCCTGTGCTGAGCGACACTGCTCAGCACACTGCATAGCAGCACACTGCCTAAGTGCATACAAAGACAAGCAATATAGACATGTACCAGAAACACAGAGCATGTGGTGCATGTCACCACAGTCACCCTCCCTGAAACTGGCGCACGTCCCTGTGCGCTGCCCAAAACAGCTATGGCCCTGGCCGCACACCCACTACTCCGCCCCCACCACCTGCTGCAACAGGCGCTGGCACTGCTGCGCGGTGCCAAACAAAAACCAGCTGCCCTCAGGCGCTGCAAGGTCAGTGCTGTAGTGCGCGCGACTTAGGCGCTGCACACTGTACTTGGCATCTGCCAACCAAAATATCCTAAATTTCCCCTTCTGCTTCCCCCCAGAGCCGCCCGCCTCCGGAACGCTGGTAATAACACCCTCGAACCACTGCAAACGCTCCGCGCCGTCGCTGTCCGTCAGCTTGTAGACCGTCAAGATGCCCATGCGTTCTGCCGCCTTGTGCTCCAAAACAGCCAGGATGGGTGCCTGCGGCACCGGCACTGCGCTGCGCGCCAGTGTGTATTGCCCCCGCCCCACACATGCCAGCTCGCCACCAATGCCCCGCACCTTGCGCGCGCCCACCAACTGCTCGCGCACCACGCGTGTCGCCGCGTGCTCAACCGCCTCGCCGCGCTGCAGCGCCCGTCCACCAACACCCAGTAGTCGTGCACCAACTCAGGGCACACCTCCAACAGGTGTGCTGGCTCCCAGCTGCTCGCCTGCTCCGTGGCGTCCAAGCCGCCGCGCCACCGCACTAGGTACTCCAGCGTACGCCCGCGCCCCCGTGCATGCTGCACAAGACGGTGCGAAACAATAGCATCCACTCCATGATTGCTCCTTTCCAGCTCCACGTCCTCCAAAGCCAGCGAGCCCGGCGAGCGCCTCGCGCCCGCCGCGCCAGCTGTGTAGTCACCCGCAGGTGGCGCCGTCCGCCAGTGTCGCGCCAGTAGGTACCGTGCAAAACCAGTAGGTAGGGTCCCCGGCGGCGCACGCGTGGGGTCGCGGCAGAGTTTGCACAGGCGTGCGCTGACATGCACCCGCTCGCCCGTCTCCTTCTCCACGTACAACACGCCCTCCCGCACACGCACAGGCCCCTCCCACACCGGCCTCACCTTCAGCACCTTCCATGGCCCGTCCCAATGGTCCAGCATTTTCTTGTAGAACACGACCTGCTCCCGAACTGTCGCCCCGTTGCGCAAGCTCGTAACTGCATGGGTCCGTGGGTCCGTGTAGTACCACACCCAGTCGCCTGGCCGCAGCACCTCGCGCACCCCAAAGGCACGCTCAAGCTCCGCGTTCTCCCGCAGCACATGCTCGCGCCGCAGCGCATGCCGCTTATCCGCCACCTGCGCCACGCTTTGCTGCCGCTCAGCCAACTCCTCCGCCAGCCGCTGCACACCAGGCGCCCAGTCCCCCATGCTCTCCTTGTCCACCAGCCGCCCCAACAACATGCGCATCGCCAGACGTGGCTGCCGTCCCGTGATCAGCATAAAGGGCGTGGTGCCCGTGTTGCGGTTGAATGCAGAATTGTGGCTGAACGCCACATGCGGAAGCCATAAGTTCCAGTCTGCCCGTGTGCTGCTCGCACACATGGCCAACATGCTCGCCAGCTCCTGTATGAACCTTTCCACTTTCCCGTTGCACTGCGGGAGGTAGGCCGTGGTGCTGAGCTTGCGGATGCCCAGCTTTTGTACACCGCATGCACCAGCTCAGCCATGAACACGCTGCCCCTGTCACTGAGCAGTGCCACTGGCGGCCCATGCTGCGTCGAAATGCGGTCCACAATGAGCTCCGCCACGCCCGCCGCATTCATGTCCTCCGGTTTCACCGCGAACAGGTCCACCCACCCACTGTACAAGTCCATTGCCACCAAAATCCACGCATGCCCATCAGCGCTGGGCGGTAGGGGTCCAAAGAAGTCCAGCGCCAACGTGTGAAACGGGAATGGAGGCCGCTCACGCCACACCAACGGCCAGCGCGTCAGCTTGCCGCTGCATTTGTAGGCCTGACATGACCAGCAGTGCGTCACCCAAAAGTGCACGTCAGGCGTCCATGAAGGCCACCACGCGCATGAGCGCACACGGTCCAACGTGCGCGCCACTCCCTGATGTCCGCCCCATGCCGAGCCATGCAGCGCCTCCAAAACTTGGTCGCGCAGCGACCGCGGCACCACAACCTGCACAGATGCAGGCGCGGTGCGCGGCCGCACCAGCACCTCCACGCCGCCTCCCACGTCCCACAGCGCACACTCCTTGCCCCAACGCTCCACCTGCTCCGCCACGCTGCTGTCGGCGCCTGCCGGCAGCTGTCCTGTGCGTACGTAGCGCGTCATATGCTTTAGAACTTCGTCCTCCTCCTGCCGCTGCTGCCACTCCCGCGCAGACAGCGTGCCCAAGTCTTTGAACTTACTAATATATTATAGTAGGCCACGTCCCCAGCCCAGGCGCTGCCGCAGTTGCAGGTACTGCTCCAGCTGCTGCCAGTGCGCGCTGCCCGCCGCCCACCCCCGCTGCTGGTCACCCCCCCTGGAGTTGATGTCCGCCGCCGCAGAAGTATGAGTATGTTGCCCGCCGCCGCCTTGAGTAGGTTGCCGCTCACTCCCCTCCCCTCCTGAGACTGGCGCCCCACCGCGCCGCCAAGCGCTGGCGCGGCTGCCGCCGCCGCCGGTGCGGTCTCCACAGCGCACATTGCTGCGCGCCCGCCGGTGCTTTGCGGCGCCGGCATAGCAGGTTTTGCAGAGCCTTGCGGCTCTACAGGGCCACTGCTGCCAGCGGCTGGACCCGGCGCCAGTGCCTTGCGGCACCGGCGTAGCAGCTTTTGCAGAGCCTTGCGGCCCTACAGGGTCACTGCTGGACCCCGCGCCTTGCGGCGCCACAGTGTTGTTTGCAGCGCCTTGCGGCGCCGCTGGGCCCCCACTTTGCCCATGTGCAACCCCGGTCCCCTGGGCCGCGCGCGCCGCATGCTGCTGCTGAGCATGCAGCGCGGCACGGCGCTGCGCGCCGCGCGTGCCGGCAGCCACCGGAACGTCATCCAACACATGCACGGGGGCGCAGAACGCCTCCGCAGCCGCCGCAGCTGCCGCTGCCGCCTGACCACCGCATGCGCGCGCCGCCGCTGCGCGTGCCGCCGCATCGTCTGCATCCTCCAGTAGGGCGTCTTCCACCAGTGCACACACCTCCAAAAACTTCGCCTGCGCCAGCGCCTGCAATGCCGACCAGTCACCATCATAGACACCATACGCCTCCAACAGGTGGTCGCGCCGCGCCTCCTCCTCATCCGCCTCAGCAGCAGGTAGGGGGTTGCGTGAAGGGCCATCCGCGTTGCCGTGAGTACTGCCTTTTTTGTACTTGATGGTGATGTTGAACGCGCTCAAAAACTCCGTCCAACGCCTGCCGCGCGCTGTGCGCTCGCGAATGGAATCCATGTACTGCAGTGCCCGGTGGTCTGTGTACAGCTCAAAGGGCGTGCCCCACATAATGTGCCGAAACTTTTTGGTGCCATACACAATGGCGCCCGCCTCCAGGTCCGTAGTTGACCAGTTGCGCTCGCTGCCCAACGTGGCATGTGACGCAAAAGCAATTGGGTGCTCCACTCCGTCCTTGCCCAGCTGCGACAGCACTGCCCCAAAGCTGTCCTTGCTCGCGTCCGTGGCCAGAATGAAAGGCCGCTCAGCGCCAGCCGCCGCCGCATAGTCAGGGTACTGCATGACCGTGTGCAGCGCCAGCGCCTCGTTGACCTGCCTGATAGCCGCCAACTGCGCTTCCCCCATGACCACATCCGCCCCCTTGGCAGTCACGGCCGTGAGCGGTGACACCAGCCGCGCCATGCCCTTGACAAACCGTCTGTAGAAGTTGGCCAGCCCCAACCACGCGCGCAGCTGTGGCTGTGTCTGCGTGCGCGGCAGCGGCATCTCCAGCAGCGCCTTGACCTTGTTAGTGGTGTTTTATTTACGATAAGGCCCGTGAGGCCCGAGACATTGCGAAAAGAAAAAGTACGTGCGCCAGCCCGCTTAGGCCAGCGCGTCCTGATCTTGTTAGGGTCGGGGCGCACACCATCCACCCCCCACAATGTAGCCCAAGAGCTGGACGTGTCGGCACCCCACGTGCAGCTTAGTTGGCGCCAGCTTCATGCCGTGGGCATGCAGCCGCTGAAACAAACGCTCTAGGTCGCCCAAGTGCTCGCTGATGGAGGCACTGTGAACGATGACGTCGTCTATGTACTGCTGAACACGCTCCAGCCCAGTCAGCACCATCTGCACAAGGCGCGTAAAGTGCCCTGGGGCGCCCGCCACCCCCTGTGGTGTGCGCAACCAGTCGAAGTGGCCAAAGGAAGTGCTCATGGCGGTCAGCGGGATGCAGTCAGGGTCAATGGCACTGGTGAAGCAGCCAGAAGTGATGTCCATGGTTGTAAAGACCTCACTGCCGCCCAGGCTGTTGATGACGTCGTCCACGTGCGGGAGCGGCATCTGTGGCACCACCGTCTGAGCATTAAGCTTTTTGTAGTTAACGGTGATCCTGGCTGTGCCGTCAGGCTTGAGAACAGCCACCACAGGAGACGCCCACTCCGACAGTGAAGGCCTGATGATGCCAGCCGCCAACAGTTTATCAATCTCCACCGTCATGAGCGCAGTCATGGCCGGCGAGTAGCGGTAGGGCCGATCATGGTGCGGCCGTGTGTCCGGCTTGAGGTCAATGCAAAAGGGCAGCGTGGTGCAATAGCCGACATCCCACTTGTCCGCGCTGAAAGCGGGCGAACCGTAGTGCGCCAGCAGCAGGCACAAACGCGCCACCTGTTCCGCCGTCCACCCATCCAGATCCACAGCCACCAGCAGCATGTGCGCCGGCAGGGCTGCCCGCACGTCACGCAGCACCGCATTGACGGCGGCCTCGTCTGTGTGCACATAGTCCTTGAGCTTGGTGCCCCCAGCCTCGGGCATGTTCACAGACAAGTTGCCCTCACCATCGCGCTTCAGGTCGTCGCCCAACAGCTCCACAAGCCGCTGTGCGGCGTCCTGCGCCACCACCTGCGCAGGCTTAGCGCCGACCGCCGGCGCCGTGGCGCCCGCGCCGCCGCCCGCCTGCTGCGCCACATCATGAGTCTCTGCCGAGGCGCCGCCCCCTGCCCGCGCCGCCACAGGTTGCTCCTGCGGTGGTTCAGCAGACGGCGCCGCCCATGACAAGTCATCAGCGGGAGCGCGCACTTTCCTCTCGGTCCCCCCGCATATATGCTGCATACGCTGCATATGCTCAGCACTCGAAGTGCGGTC
>JAULBY010058213.1:0-34576 GCA_032358315.1 Ophiocytium majus
CCTCAGCTGCAAACATGTTCTCGCTCTCTGTCAGGTATACCTGTAACTCTGCTAGACTCATCGGGGCCACATCTGGGTGCGGCAGCAAGGGAACGCCTGCCCGCTTCGCAGACGCTTCAAGCATTGCATCTAACGCGTCCAGCAGCCGAAGCAACTCTCTGGCTTTAGCCGGGTCCAAAGTGACTGGAGCCGCCGCCACTGCCACCGCCACTGCCGGCGCCACAGCCTCCACAACCGCCACAGCCGCGTGCGTGCCGTTGGTTGCACCTCCGCCTCCACCACCACCTGCGCCGTCACTGTTGCCGAGCTGGCGTGCGACATGAATGATGTCAGAGCGCATGGCGTACGCAGCGGTGTTGTTGACAGAGTTAAGGATGGGCCTGTCCAGCCATTTGTTGGGACGACTACTCTCACCTGTCAGCTGTGTCCAGTTTATCTCAAAGTTAAGGCCATGGGCCTCCTTCTTGAATTCTGCCATAGTGCCTTGCGTGAAGTTGGCGCGCACCAATGACAGCACCTTGGCTCCGACCTTGGTTGATGTGAGCTTGTTGGACAGAACAGCCCTATCGGCCTCGCTGATGTCAGCCATAGTCTGCGTGTGCGTCAGCGAAGAGACAGGGGGCGAAAACAAAGGGAGGCGTGATGTAATGATTGTACAACGCTAGCGACAGACTGTGCACGCCGGAGCAGCGGTTTGATGCTGTGGACGAGCTGAACCCGAGTAAATCCGAGGGTGACATAGGACGCACCTGTGACTCTGTGGCCCTTCCCGAAGGTGGCGCTGCGACAGGCCGCTGGGAGAGGTACTGGTCGGCTTTGAAATGCCGAAGGTGTCGCTGCTGCACGCCGCTGGGGCGGGTACTGTGCTGCTGTGGTATATGCTGAAGGCTGCGCTGCTGCAGTCCTCCGGAAGGTGCTGCTCTGCTTCCCAAATGCGGTGCTTCGTCTGGCCGCTGGGGCAGGTGCAGGACGGCTGTGCCCCACAAGCAAGGTGGTGGGGCGTGTACTGGTCGGTTGGGCTGCAGCCGGCTGAACCCCACAAGTTAACGGGCAGGTGCTGATCGGTTGAGCTGCAGGCGGGGGATGACACCCGTCAACGCGGAACCCCTGCTGTCGTTGGATGGGGATATGTGGGATTTGTGTTCTCGGTTGACAGGGTGGGGTGTCGGATTAAGGATTCACATACCTTAGGCCACACGGCCATTCCACACTGCCGGAGCAGCGGTTGCAGGCACAGCCTGTCGGAAAGCCGCTGCCCTCACAGCCCGCTTGGCACAGGCAGAGGCAACGGCAGAAGTAAGCAAGCTCTTTAGCTGTCGTGGACGGGGATAACCATGAAAACACCGCTCTCGGAATGTGTGAACCCCAACTGCAAATGGTGGTATTTCACAACCGCTGCCCCCCCCCTCGCTGCAATATACCAAGCCTAACTGCTGTGTCATGCTTCAACAAGGTGACAACAACCATAGAACATCACCCGCCAGCACGCCAGCATCCTTACACACACCAGCTTCAAATAGAGCGACGCATCTTGAGAATAAACACAAAGGCAAAAAATCAACAGTACGTTAAAATGTTGGACATACAACTCCATTGATGTCAACTTAGCAGTTCGTGTGTCATGGCCTCCGTCACAATCGTTGGCTCTACTGAAATGCACTTTGACCGACCAAGAAATGGTTTTACAGCTCTCTCACGTGTCGTCATCGGTTGAATCATCGTCTGTCATGGTATCATGTCGAACTCGCCGCGTTCGCATCCCTCTCACCGCAAACCTAGAGAGAAACGTTTTCATGATACCAGCCACACCACCATCATCCCTGTCGAACGTGTCGAGGCTGCACCGAGGATTTTGACAAACTCGGACTCTGCGGCCGTCCCCATCGTTCACATTCACCAGCTCTTCTCCGCACCCCGGACAGTACTTGCTCGACCCCCTCTCATCCGCAATTACAACACAACAGTCGCAGGCGCACGCCCTGATGACCTGCTTGCGAGGCACTGCGACGTGTCCCTTCTTGGCCTTGAAAGAGCCGTTCCCGAACACTATGACCCGTCCACCCTCCTCCGGTGCAGTTGTAATATCTCCCTCTCTTCCCATTGCCATCGCTTCCTCTCTCTGGAACCCTTGAAGGATCTTCTTCTTAATGCGCTGAGCCTGCGCTTGCACCGCCCTGAATCTCTCGAAGCGCCGCACCTTGCGCGCTTTGAGAAGGATCTCTGACCAGTACGCCTCCTCGGTGTCCTTCCACGCACGGCAGTAGCTCACCAGCTCTGTTGTGTCGGACGTCCTCTTGCGGTGACGCCAGAGGGCTCGAAGCGCGGCGCCGTACGGCTGGTTGCGTTTGCGGGCGAGGCTCTCCTGCTTGTTGTTCTTGACGTGGCCGATCATCTCCTTGATGTCCCTCTCGGTGACGGTCACAAAAGTGAATCCATTCTGAGATGCGTCCGGGTCGAGGGCGGCGATGGGATCCCAGTCACCGCCGCGAGCGCAGATGGCGGCGATGGGCTTTATGATTCCAGGGTCTATACCCATCATCAACACGTCATCCACCGAGCTCCTCTCTCCGTACCTGAGCCCGCTGTCGTTGTAAACACCTCTGCCGCGCTCCAGAATCTCCTCAACTGGCACTCCTCTGGTTCTCAGCTTGTAACCGGCCTCGTGCAGGTACCTCAACCCGGGCGGCCCGGGGTTTGACGTGTGCGATGTCATGTGGAGCAGTTTCATCTGGTGTCCGTCGGTCTCGAAAGTCGGAGCCACTAGCCAAGGGCACTCGGTGACATCTGGATTGGCGATCGCAGCCATCATGCTCATTTCGCTCTGTCCCCAAGTGCAGCAGCGCAGGCACCGGATATTGGGCGTTTTGCCGTAGGGGGCGAGGAACGCTCTGTACCCCCACGGCCCGGTGATGATGTCAAGGGACGGAAAAAGCGATCTCATGGTGGCCTTGTCCAAGCGTATGAAGGCCGCACGCGGGTTGGCGAAGGACAGAGGTGCAGTGATCTTGGGAGGAGCCTTGCCTTTGAAGTGATGCCGAATGAAGTTTTGCCTCGCATCCTTGTCAGCCTTCCGCGGGTATAACTTGTTGGCGGCTCTCACATTCGACTCGTACCGCCTGCGGTCGACGTCGACGTACGTTTTCTGCAGCGCGTACCAGTGGCGTATCTGGTCCGTGACATTGTCCTTTTGAACGGCGGATTCGTTGAGAAGGATAACAGCAGAGCGGTAGGCGCCGTGAGAGAACCCCAGATCTATCAACTTCGCCACCACGTCCGCGGCAGACTGCTGGCGGCCCTTGCAAATGAAGGTGACCATGATGTGGATCTTGTTCGTCAACGTCTTGCGCGGCATGTCCTCGTGGTGCCGAGACACTGCAGCCCGGAGTACCCAGCTGACAATGGCTTTGACGCGGTTCGGGTAATGCTCCTGCATTCTCGTCTTGGTGGCCGTCCACAGCTTTGAGGCCTGGTCATTCTTGATCTCCTTGACGTGCTGCGGCGCTGGGAACTCGGAGATGCCCGTGAGCGCTGTGAACTCTTGGAAACGCTCGTAGAGGGGGTTTGCGGCGGCGCGGGGGTAGCAGAAGATGTCGAAGCAGCGCCTGAAGAACATCGAATCAATGACGGGAAGGTGCTGGGGTGACGACTCCAGGGCTCTGAGCACCGCAAACTGAGAGAAGAGCGATGCGTAGACCCTCAGCTTGGAGAAGTACTCGGTCAGCTCAGAGAGCTTGAGCATAATGTCTGGCTTCTCAGGGCACTCCAGCAGCACGGCCCTAAGGCCGACGGTGACAACGCGGTGTCTGACATCCAGCTCCCCATCTCTCACGCGCTCAAAGGCCCTCAGAAACAGTCCTTCTTGGTCCTGAGCTTGACTGTACAATTCACCATCAGCATTGCTGACGGCGTCTTCGCCGAAGGCCTCCAACAGGCGGTTGCGGCAGTTGTCAGCGGTGGTGTCGTTCTTACTCTTCTTGCGCGCTTGAGCTTTCTGATCCTTAGTAAGGAGCTCTCGCTTCGTCATGCGCTCATGTCTTGTGTTTGGAGTGGTTGTGATTGTGGTTGTGATTGTGGCGACCAAAGGATTCGAGAATCGTGGGTGGAAGAGTTCAGTCCACGAATCGCTAAAAAATATTGTTGAACGGATTCACACCAATCGCTAAAATAAATATTGGTAAAAAGGATTCTTGAACTGTGGGCGGAAGAGTTCAGTCTACGAATCGGTGAAAAAGTGTTAAAATGATTTGTGAACCATGAGTGGAAAAGATTCGCGAAGGTACTGCCCCTGCCCAGATTTTGGGCAACTCACCTTGAGGATCCTCATGAATTCTTTGGTTGTGAGACCCTCTTCGCAACATATCATCATGGTCTGCACCGCCTCCCTGACCGAGTCCACAGCCCTCAGGTAGCCTTGTTCTGGAGTTGTGCAAGAGTTGACACACACCGTGTCAAAGAGAATCCTTGCCTCCATTTCCTGGATGAACCCATCAGGGTGCCGTGAGTGGCTCTTCTCCAGATTGAGCACGCTCTTGAGGCGTTTGAAGCTCGTTTCCACTCGCCATCTCAATTTGTACAGATTCTTTACAACCTTAACACTCGAACCAAAGTTAGTCGCGCACACGTACCGCACACCGTTGCTGAAATACTTGAAGAGCCACATATGTGTGATGCTCCCGTCTGATATCAGCGCCACTTTCCTGTACGTGGCGCCTTGCTTACAGAAGAACTTCACTGACTTGCATGCATTCTCTCTCACCCTGAAAATCGCTTTGAGCCCGCATTCATTGGCCTTGCTCAGCATGGCAAGCGAAAAGTATCCTCTGTCAAAAATGACAGTGTCTCCGGCAGAGAGCGCATCCATGTGTCGAGTTGCGCACGCTCTCTCATTGAAGCGTTTTGATGTGCGCATGTCAACACAAGTGCGCGATTGAACATCGAGAGCGGAAGAGAGAAGGATGAGCTTCCGCGCTTCAGTCCTGTTCGATGTACTCTTGTAGCCTTGCTTCTGGTAAGAAGGGTGCACCCTGACCTTGGACCCGTCAATGGCGACCACTCTGGTGCCGGGAGGAGTGGACTTCTGTATCTTGCGATTGATTGACTTGAAGTACCCTTCCGGCACTTTCATTCGAGCCCTTGACAGGGCCTGATGCGAGTAGCCCGCATTGTCCCTGGCCATCACGTGCCTGAGTCCACGATCATCTAGTGATGATGGCACCAAGTGAGAGAAAATGGATGCGGTTGTTATAATAATTTTTCTTGTACGCTGCTGCCAGCTGGCTTTGTCAAATTCTGAAAACAATCTCTTGAAACATTGGAGGTGCAGCACTAAAGCATACCAACAATTTAAGTTGACAATTTCATTAAGTTGACAACAGTGGAAGAGTCATCTGATGTTGAACAGTGGTAACGCGGTAGTATACAATTCCTTGACGGTCATTGCGGACGACATGGTGCTGAGGGGGAGAAGACACATGATGCCACTTTGTCGTCGTTGCTGACGTTGACATCAATGGACTATGACGACCATCCCCTGACTACTGACACCCCATAAATAATGTTGCACAAGTTGTATCCATGAATGACAGCTTTGACATATGATGTTACCTGTCATCGCGAGCATCATTATCACCATCATAGCCGCCATTGGCAACATACTGTCGATAGTGTACATGGGTAAACTACGGACGCTTCAGCGTGCAGCTAACCCCAAATCACCAGAAAATGTCAGAGCACGAGCAGCAGCGGTAGTTTTGAGTCTAGGTAGTAACCTAATCAGCATTGGCTCATCAGTAATTGTAGTTTTGCTTCTGTCTGTTCAGCTCTTTAAGCGATGGGGCAAGTAAGCTGTATGCCTTGGAAGAGGAGGAGCTGATCCTAAACATACACATCGCCGGTGTGAAGCGCCAATGCCGCAGACGCTTCAGATCTGGATTGGTGTCACCAACATGTTCACAACACTCTTCTGGTATCAAATCAGCTCCTCAACCAAAATGAGTGACGGACATTAAGAATGCGTCACTAATGTCGTCTTGCTTAGAGAGGTTGATCATAGCATCTTGAAGCACGGTACACCCCCATAGTCGCGCCAACTCCACAGCGCACTTCACACTCAGGGGCTTGAGCGCCTTTCCTCTGCACTTGATAAGGTCACCCTTGAGGAATTCTAGTGCGGGCAGGTTTAACTTGGCGATGCGTGAAAATTTCACACGGGGATTAACAAATTGAAGCGATCCAATCGTGCTGGCGTCCAACCGCTGCTGATAAAACATGTAGGCGGCGGCTCCAAGCCCGTAGTTTTTGGGGGATACTTGCCCGCACTGCTGCTCAATCAACACTGCATCGCACCATTTGGCTGCCATGAACTGGTGCTGTTGTATTATGGCGTGCATCGCCGCAATGAGTGACGCTATGCAGTCGGTTGAAGTACCCAACCTAAGGTTGCAACAGGCAATCACCTTAGGGTTCGCATCCCCGGCAACTTCAACAAGACACGCAGCGAAATTGAGACAACCGATATCAAATGCGAGCACCCTCATTTGTGGATTGCAAACATGTTATTCTTGCCAAGTCAAACGTGAGCATCTACAAGAGTCACCCGCCTTAGTCCGTGGACTTGCGCTTCACGCCGCTGATGGCGCCTGTGTCTTCATCATCAATGCTGATGTCACCGATCATATCACTCACACATATGCCGGACATTTTCTTCTTGCGTGCCCCTGTTGTGCGCGCCAGCCCCAAAACTGCCTTGAACGTGGGCCCCGTGCGTGGAACCATGTAGATGTCATCGGGGGCCAGGAAATTCTTCAGGTAGCTCCTGCTCAACGTATTGTTCGGCCAGTCCCGCTCCTCGTCCGGCAGTACCCGCGTGGTGCGCGCAGTGTAGGGGAAGAGTGCCACGTACAACTTGTAATCAACGTCGTTCACTGTCTTGGACGCTGTCTTGCAGTTTTTGTTTTTGGACGACCGGCACCTCTGCACGCACTTACGATCTGGCGTGAACTGAAACCACACCGTGCTCGAGTTGTGGTCCCTGTTGACGGCGTGGCAGAAGCTGCTCCCATATCCCTCAACCGCAGCAACTACAGAGTAGTACGGCGTGCCGTCCTGGTTAGTGTCCAGCTCGGAGCACTTCTTTTGTGGATTAAAGATTTTGTAGAGCTTGCGGACCTGCACTCTGCTGTACGCAGTCCCCAGCCACCCAGCTCTCAAGTAGGCCTCAACCGCGTCCCGCATGCCCGCTCCCTCCACTTCGCTAGTCTGGTAGCGTGCCGTGGTCAACACCTTGGGGAAGGGGTACCCACGCTTCACCACTCTCATGGCGCGTGACTCTTCCTCCTCCCCGCTGTGAGGTTCAATCTGCACAGGCCACCGGAGCGTGAAGAGGGAGTTTGATGGGAGTGAGGTTGGTGCTGTATGGCCTCCTGACGCTCACGGCGTAAATCATGATCAGAGGGTCAGATTTCATAATCTCTTCAAACTCCAGGTTGCGCGATCCGTCCCCGTTCACCGCCATTTTGATGCTGTACACTCCAGCAGCAATGTCTGTCATTTTGAGACGCCCCTTGCAAGGGCATGTTAGCGACTGATGCAGCTTGGTGAACTTCTCAGCTCTCTCCACGAGATTGTTGGGGGCCGTCATCCTGTTGTTCATGCGAGTTCTGACCACATTACGCGCATGGCTTACAGCGACCTTCTCCGCAATATATCTTGCGTTCGTTAGGCGCGGGTTCTCAATGCACACCATGCACTGAAACTCCTTCAGCAACGAGGCATGCTCTGTGTACATCTTCTTCATCTCGTCAGTGGCGCAGTCGTTGCACTTGCAGCTCTTGAAACTGCCTATCATGCGCAGAGAGCTAATTTTTCGGTACACCGCCTCATCCACAACGGAGGTCCAGTTGCGACAGTAGTATCCCTTGTCGTTCTTGCGCTCCGCCTTGTCAAACTCAAACAGCGCGGCGATGATGATGGCGCGCATCACGTTCGCCAAGTCCTTGGTGACGATCATCGTCGGCCATACAATGTGAATGCCCGTCTTCTTGTAACTCACCCCGTCCTTGGTCACCATACGCACCGGAGCTGTAGCCACAATACAGTCCAACGGTGACAGCCGGTCCCTGTCGCCAATGACGTTTATGCCGTTGAAAATGATCTCGGCGCCTCCAAAAGTTGGAGGGCAGTAGTAGTCACACATGCTGTCATTTCCCCCCTCATCCCCCTCGTCGTCCTCGTCTCCGTCTTCCAGCTCCTCCACCCTCTCCACCACCTCTGGCTCCTCCGCCTCCGCTGTTGTTTCGTTCATCGGTGCCGGTAAGCACTCGGAGAGCGCAGAGTTGATGGCTCGTGTCCACCGGTTTATCATATTGATGCCTGGTGGCGCATTCCAATCGTCCCTAGGTGAGGCGACATCCATGTCGTCAACGCCCACACTCTGGGCAGGTTCCGGCCCAGCAGGACACTGCCCACACGGATCCAGGATATCGAGGTCGATGCAGTACGGAAACTTTGGTGTAACCACCTCGGTCAGGTGCTGGTACGCGTTGGGCTGATAGTTGTTTTTATCGAGGTAGGTACTGTACGCGTACAGGAAATTCTTATTCTGATCCTCTGAAATGTCGTAAACCCCTCCCGCCATGCTCAGATGTGTGGCGTTCGTCCCTTTCTTGCAAGGCACGGTCCTTAGAAAAGCGGCACATTGTCCTCGTTTCATGTCTCCGTAGCAGGTAGAAGTGTGAAGTGTGACCTGAGCACAGGGCGCTGTGGCGCCACTGCTACAGTAACACAGCATTTATATATTTTGAAGCCCGAATCTATTTTAGTGCTGAATCTCTAGTGCAAAGTCCGTATGTGAGACACCTTCCTCCTGATGCACGCATTATTTACTGGGGCGCGATACAGAGATTCGGTCCCAAATCCCGCATTTGCGAGTAGTTCTGATATGGCCACAGCATGACTAGAACCCCCATAAAAAATGGCATGTGTCACGGTCCCAGCATCAATGTCTGACAAGATTCGCCAAGTGCAATAAATGTCAGAAAATATATCCATCATTTGGCGGTAGCAGTGCAGGATACGGTTCAGCGACTGCTTCCTATTGTGGGTAAAATTTGTGTAATGGGACGCTACAGACTGAGCCAGCGGCATCAGGGACCGGTGCCAGTTCTCGTATACAAAAAACTCAAACGGTTTCATGCTAATCTCTGGCGTCAAATAAATTAGCCTTCTGAACTCGCTGTCCACTCCGCCCAGGGTGCATAGAGCTTTGCTGATGGGGCTGACAAAGTACTGATTCAGTAGCGCACGCCCTTTATCCACGCCCTCACGGCGAATTTCATCCATGCACCTATTTTCCTTATCAGTGTAAGGCAGGAGACCGAAAAATTCGCGGATATCCGTGAAATTGATGCGTGATCTCACCTCGCGAGGTGTGGAGGGCGAATTGCGTTTCTGCAGCATGCAAGATCGTATGGTATTCAGCACGTCCTTACGGGGTGTGCCAACGGGCCTCGCCGTACATATTACGTTCGGGTCCGAACTAGATTCATAGCGTTGAGGCATCTCCAAATACACTCCTACACGACACGTCATGTCGCTCACGGCAGAGCGCAGAGTGTCCCCTACATCTGCACCTTCGTCATAGCACTGATGGTTGTTGGAGTGCTCTTCCCCCAACAAGTACACATACACATCTTTGCCTTTGTGCTTCATCTGGTGGAAGTAGTGCGGGCCGGATATTGCTTCACTGCCATTCAGCACATCCATTCTGCTTGCACTACTCTGAATCACACAAAGAAAATTACAGTTTGCTGGACAAGACACAACGGTTATACATCCTGCATGACTAGGGATTCACCCGCAGCACAGTGCAGCCAGATTCGGCTGGGTGTATATATATATTGGAACCCATATTGCACAGGTTAGCTTTGGCTGCTGCCGTAGCACAGGAGCACCTAAACATCATTGCAGCAACCATGGAACCGTTTGAGGCTCGCCGCAACAAGAGCTTCAAAATGTGGGTGAACCATGTCCTCGCATCTGAGCTGTTTGACACCTTCATCAAACCTGGCATAAAGACGTCGTGGCGGCAGCGCTTCTGTGGAGTAAAATCTTCGGCCAAAATTCTCGTTCTGGAGAGCTCCGAGCTCAACACCATCACAGCCTTTAAAGCACAGGGCGTTCTCGAGAGCGACATGCACATACCTAACCCTTCAAACAGTGTGTGTGATGCGATCCTAGCCGCCCACCCGGATGTTAGCGTCACATGTGAGACCGTCGGTGACTTCATTTCCACTACCACGCACACATACGACGTCGTGTTTCTGGATTACATGTGTACTGTTGAGGGTAACAAGTCTTCCAACCCTTCTCAAGACATTGAACAACTCTTCAACCGCAAGCTCATGACCACTCCTGGGCTGCTCGCCACCACATTTTGCAAAAGAAACTCGAAGGACATCAACCAGGAGAAGATCATTCGACATGTCTTTCAGTCAGCTCTCGTGAATGGATATCGAATTACGCCTGTGTGGAGCCAAGTCTACCAGCCATCGATGGTGGTCACAGCCTATCTCGTGCGTGAGCTTGACGAGGTCCAAGCAACTGTTCATGAGATGGAAGCTTTCCCGCAATTCGCCCGCAAGCGGAAAGCAGAGTCTTGCATAGACTTGGTAGGCAACTACATTATGTGGAGGGGGGAAAAGACAACGGGGGGGGTGCACACACCGCAGTGGTACCCGGGTAAGGTGGTGAAGCATGTGGGCGGGGACACATTCTGGGTCACGTGGACAGACGTCAATGTCTACATGCGCACGACACGTACCAGAGAGCAGCTGAGGCTGCAACAATGCTCAGACGCCAGCGAATCGGATGCGCGTTACGGCTCATGGTATTTCACACACAAATAAACGACTTGCTCACATTTGAGAAGCGAGGAGACCATATCACTCTGTAAATGACATAAATTTGAATTCTGAGTTTGCACTCTGCATTGTGCGATCTTGCCCTGCATGAGATTCACCTCATCCTGATGATGAACAACATTTGAAGTCACGTGCCGGCCTATAGTCAGTAGGTCCAATGCGGGTTGTTGTGGGTTCATGCTTCCCCTGCACGAGTTGAGCTTCTGATGCACACAAATAAACAACTATTGCAACAGCTCAATCATGATTGATATTGTTTATATTTGTGCCTATGAAGTTTGATTATTGTGTGATTCGCGGATCAGTTGCGCAGAATATTATCAGAGCTGCACAGTACACACTGCTCACACACAGCCTTTGCGTGGACAGTCATCATGAGCAACTCGGGGTGCTCCGCTCTGGCAATTGCAAACCCTCACCTACGCGACCCGAGAGTGCGATTCGTGGAGGACACCCACACGTACTTCGTAGACGGGAGCTCGGAAGGGTATGTTTCGTGCACCACGTTCATACATGGCCTCTTTCCCCACTTCAACGCAGATGAGATTATTAAAAAGATGATGAACAGCCCCAAGTGGCCACACAGCGCATACTACGGCATGACGCCCCAACAAATCAAAAAGCAGTGGGACGACAACCGAGATTCGGCCGCTTCGGCGGGCACGGCAATGCATTTAAACATAGAAATGTTCTACAACGACGAGACTTATACGACGGAGGGAAAGGAATGGGAGCTGTTCCAGATATTTAGAGACGAGTTCCCGAACCTCATCGCGCATCGGACGGAGATGATTGTGTTCGCCGAGGATCTCAAGCTCAGCGGATCCGTTGATATGATTTTCAAAGATCCAGAAGAGCCGGGAGCCTTTCTCATCTACGACTGGAAGAGGTCGAAGGAGATCAAGATGAGCAACCGGTGGCAATCCGGCACTCACCAGCTCACATCTGACTTGGACGATTGCAACTTCATCCATTACAGCATGCAACTGAGTCTGTACAAGTACCTCTTGGAGAGATACTACGGTTACAAGATCAACGGTCGGTACATCCTGGTGCTCCATCCTAATCAGGATTCGTTTCTTCGAATTCCGACTCGCGACATGGACTCTGTCATTTCGAGTTTGATGTCCGAGAGGCGGGCTGAAGTGGCACGCACTTCAGGGCAGGCCGGCGGCCAGAAGCGCAAGGCATATGTCGATATCGAAGACGATGACGGGGACGATGAGGCGAACAAGGAAAACATTCCCCCGCACAATAAATAAACTTTTTTGCCGCAGTTTTCTTACATCTTGTATTGTTGAAAATTGCGACGTGCTTTGATTTTGCTGCTCAATACCTTTTCCGGATCATGACAGAAGCAGCCAAAAAAAGCGGCAAGCGGCGCCGGGAGGATGCCCGTCGGCTGGAACTGGCAAATGAGCCCGTCATGCCACATCGAACCGGCCCCGTCACACCAAAGTGAGCCGCCCAGTGGCGTCGTTCACTCCATCAAATAAGCAACGCATCGAAGCTTCTGAAGCTGAGCGGGATGCCTCTAGCAACAAGGAGAATGTGCCGTAAGAAGTGATTGTGCGAATGCGTGCAGATACACACACGTAATATAATATATCTCAAAAGCAACGACGGCCTCATGTCTGAGCCGATGCAGGATCAGTGGATTTTGCTGAATTCCAGGTATGATGATGCTCTGCGCCAGTGGAAGGAGAGCAGCGACAATGACTCTGAGAATGTGCTCGCACTGATGCATGCTGTCACATCACTATATCAGCAGCGCCATCAGACTCTTGCAAGTTATGTAAACTCGCTTAATTGGGACGACGACCCTTTGTTTGTGAAGCATTCTCTCAACCCTCCCGCTCAGGTGGCAGTGACGCCCCCATCTAGCCCCATCACGAATACCTCATCATTGCCATTTCCGGTGGGCATGTGGAACACACCCATGGGTCACTTTGCAGACGTAACACCTGTTACCCCCGTAACCGTGGCTACTGTGGCTCCTGTGGCTGCCCCAACCACTCAAGTCATCCCGGAGCCTGATGACGACGTGAGCCTGGAGGCCGCCATGCGCGACTACGAGGAGCTCAGCAATAAGCTGATCAGTGACATGGCTTGCGTTCAAGCGAACCTACAGGCGGTGGCTTAGTCTCGGCGTTACGAGTCTGTGATAGACGCCTTTACATCATACTGACCTGTCAATGAATTTTTGGACTCCATAACAAGGAGGTTTGCACCTGTCGATGCCTCCCCCTTGCCGAATCTGATCCTAAATTCTTGGTTAGCGCCAAAAAAATGCACGCGTCATCTGTGCTGAACTGTATGCCGTCAAAGGTGAGAGACGTAGAGTTCTCCTTTGTAGTGTCCGCGATAGACGTGGTTGTAACTATCATGCTTTCGTGGTCCGCCTCCAGCACGTTCTCAATTGTGCGCGTGTTGCTCACAGGGTCAACCCTAAGGCAACCCACACTGTATGTCGCCTTTGTGTTTGCGGCGTCCACTGTGAAATTGTTGCGCGCGATCTCATCGACGCTGCCCGCAGATGACAGCGAGAAGGCGTAGGATGCCGCAGTGCACGGCGCATTGTCAACCTTGTTGACTATGATGATGCTGCGGCTCGTGACCACATCCTTGGCAAACACCGGACCATACGTGTTCACCACATCTGAAGCCAGTGACGTCCGATATGGAAAGGTCGAAGGTTGCACATCTTCAAACACTAATACGATCGGCATGGCGTAAATGTGCCTCTTGTTACTATAACAATATAAAATTTAGCCGTCATACAAGCCCAGCACGCATTGTGTGCGCGGTGCCCAGACACAAAAAAAATTGTGTTCTAAGTATCATAGTATATATTGGCCGCCGATGGTTTTCATTACCGGAAAGTTGGATATCCGCAAGGGCAAGCCTCTTGACCCGCCGCCTCTGGTGCCGGCGCAACCTGCCGCTCAACACGAAGTTCATGTGCCAGTGCCCCAACAGCATGCTTTACCTTCAGTTGGGAATGCAGCCGCCATCCCGCCATCATCCGTACCAGTGTCTGGTGTGTTGCCGGTGACCGGTGTCTCACCATTGGCTGTGTCAGTTTTTTCACCGCCTGCCAGCGGCAGGGCAAGCGCTGCTGGAAATGACTATGTGCCACCTCCGCAGTTTAAGACCGCCAAGCAGGTGCTAGAAGAGTATAAATCCTCTGCTGTTGTGGTGACTGTTCCTATTATTGATATGTCAGAGCCCAATCCTGTGATGTCCACACCCGAGCCGCCGGCTCGGCGTGCGCCAGCTCCCGGCAAGACCGCGCTCAAGAGAACTGTATCAAAGACGAGCGGCCTCACCACTGCTGGTGCGGCTGATGGTGCGGCTGGTCCTACAGTCGCTTCTGATGTGGCTGTTCTACCACCAAAGATCAAGAAGGTGGTCAGGAAACGCGCCGCGCCAAGGAGGGGACCATGATTGCTCTCATTCTCTCACCACAGTAATCGCTCCGCTGTTGGTGACCTTTGTGATGCTACGCTGCACCGCCTGCTGAACAGCAAATCTTTGACGCATAACGAACTCGTCCTCCTCACTTAAATAAACACGTTCATGAAACCTCCACAAACTTGAGTGCCCGAACTTAAATTTGTTGTCCAATGCTCTGTAGTAGGAGACGATATCTTGGTGATTAGTGCTTGAGATTGTGTTATCAATGCAAAAACATTCAAAGTTGGCTGTGCACGCCTCGAACACCGCTTCAAATGTCTGGAAGTCCGGATAGAATCCAGCAAAGTGTTTGTATATCCTCTCTCTGTTACCACGGATGTTATCTTTCAAGAACATCGCAACGTCTACGTTAGCGCGCAGTGACGGCGCTAGGTCCACCAAATACTGCAGAGTCACCACCAATGAAATGAAGTAGTGACGGCCATTCATCATGATCTCACGTATGACGGGTGAACTCAGTATCTTCTTGTCGTATGCGCAGTCATCGAGAACTATGAGAAGTCTGGTGTCCTGATCAGCGGGTATCTGCCTAAGTTTTTGCTTCATCACTAGATCCTTCTGGCTCTTCAAGACCGCAGCTAGAACGTTCATGTCGAATGGGCTATGAATAAAGACTCCTGGCACAAATGTACCGAAAAATCCGTTTGCGGCTTCTGTCTGTGAGAAAACACAGCACCTGGGGAAGTGCGCCTCATTGAGGTGATACATAATATCCTTGCTTAGAAAAGACTTGCCACTGCCGCGCTTACCCGTCAAAATCATTGTAAAATGCTTCGAGACTAGCTTTGACATGTTGAATTTTTTTACACTGATACGGTTCGTGCAAGCGTCTTCGGTGGCCATGATTCCCTTATGTCAGCGACAACATAAAAATCACTTGCACCACAACACATGCTGCAATAGTTATCGCGCACCATGTGTGTAGTCATGTGAGCCACCGACACCGCCAGCACTCTTCTCACCAGCAGGTTGCCGCGCACATGTGGCGGTACACGAGATTACCATAAATAAATAACCTCAAACAGTAAAACAAGTGACAATGGTATTTCTGTTTGTCTACGGCAGCCTTTCGCCCTCTATATTGATCAGAAATGTTGAATCGCCAATTAAAATTGTAGACGCGGGCATTTTAAACAACTTTAAGATCGTGTACAGCGGGATTTCGCCTCGGTGGCAGCATGGAGGCGTAGGGGGCATTGAGAGTTTACCTGGCGGTATTGTCAAAGGATTGGTATACCAGTTGACTTTGAAACAGTTGCAACTGCTCGACAAGCGTGAAGAGGTCGAAAAAGGGACGTATCAGAGACTTCGTTTTTTAAAAATAATCGGTAGTTTAAGTGAGTACACTTGCGAAGTGTACTTTAAAACTGATACTAGTATCCATACAAAACCGAGTGGCAAATACTTGAGACATCGGAAGGTTATTGAAATCCTGCACGACAGTTTTTTTTAGATGTGGCAAAGCAACAGACAGAGAAGTCTGACGATTGTGGATAATGGTTGTGCCACAGTTGAATTTTATGTTATGCCTGTAATGTAATTACAAGAGCATGCAGGTGACAGCGACAGCTCTGGTCGCGAAGATGGGCACTGGCATCAACCTTGGCAACACACTCGACACAGCAGAACACTCTAGAGAACCGGATGTGATCTGCAGACGCCTGCATGCGCTGTGGAGGAAGGGGTTTCGCCACGTGCGCATTCCTGTCACGTGGCAGCCCATGGGAACCAGTTATTCAAGAGTCAACTCACCTTCTTTCCTTGCACTCGTTGATTGTGCTGTGGAAGGTGCTATAGCACTGGGATTTATTGTGATCCTGAATGCCCATCATGAGGCATGGCTAAAAGACTATGATGGTCGGTGCAGATGAATGCGGCTTTCCAAGATCTTTGGACAAAGATTGCTTCAAGGTATACGAATTGCCCGCAGGACAAACTGATATTTGAGTTGCTCAATGAGCCTCAGGGCTCCATGTGCGGTCTCACTCCGGAGTCTCAAGTGCTGACTCGCATGCTGAATGCTACAGGGTACAGCGCGGTACGAGCGGTGTCACCCACTAGAATCATATTCATACAGCCATGCAACATGGGGGATGTTTGGGCGGGCCGGTGCACATATCGCACCCCGTCTCTGCTACCGGGGCGCGGGAAGGACAAGTGGCTGGGGGTCAGCGTGCATTCTTACGGTCCGTTCGCGCTGCCCACCGGCAGCAACTCGTACTTCACAAGCATGGCTAATCCAGACGGGGAGTTGCGAAAGCAAGTCAAGACAGTCATTGGAGAAATGGTTAAGCTCAGGCTCGCCCTAGGTAGCACTCCTATTCACCTAGGCGAGTTCGGCGTTGGCCGGGCTGATGCAGATGACAGGGATGCGCCGGTTGTTCACCTGTACTACAGCCTCATTGCCCAGAGTGCGCGAGATGCACGGATTCCACCCACTGTATGGGACGACGGCACTGGTAACTGGTTTGAGATTACCAACTTTGATAGGCAGGCATTGCAGGTTCAATTCACATACGACATTGCCGGCGATGTGCTTGGGCATTCCACCACCGGTCAGCATTGACATGAACCATGTCATATCAAAATGGTCCGGGATATATGGTGCAGCTGTGCCAGACAAGCGAGCGGGCTGCATTGGTTACAAAATGACAATGTCATTGATTTGCCCCAACAGGCACAGCAACGACTAAGGTCCACACACGTCTGCACACCGCCGAGGGAGGCGCCAGGGCCTCACACCCTAGCAATCTTGAAGTTGGTAACACCATATGATCTTGCCAGGAAGCGCGCAATTTTTTCACAGAGTCGAAAAACCTCACAAACAACATCTTGGATAAAGCTGCCACCTCTTATGTGCACGTCTCTGCGCATGGCGGACTCATCGTCCGTCACAAGACCTACCCAGGGACATTCGTGTTTGATTCTGTTGCACAACTTGTTGAACCCTAGCCCATCGAACGCGATTGCTTCAATCTGGCGTTTCAAGTGCGCAATGACGTCGAACTTGCCTGTGCAAAAGGAGTAGGACTGGAAGTATATATCTCCGTCGCAGCCTTCTATAGGGTCTTCACGTTGGCAGAAGCGTGCAGTTCGTCTCGTTGAAGCTCATCTCGCAGGCGATCGACCATCCCCCCAATGAGGATCAGAGAGTTTATCAGGACCCGCACAGTTCCCTTGGAATTGATGTCATCGACGGAAGCTCTGCAGAGCTGTAAGAAGCGAAATGGAGTTGTCATTTCTCAACGCATGATAAAAAAGTATTGGGGAATTGCATGCACACGTAGGAACACCATGCCGTGCAAGGTATGCATGAGCAGTAGCACGTAATGCATAAGCAATAGCGAGTGTGCTTCAGGTGGTACTTGGCTTACGTACCATCCGTGTCGATTTCCCCTCCAAATCTTCCACACGCTTGCTGAAAGCCGCCACACTTCGCGTCCGCCTTTCCAGCTCCTTGAATTTGTTTTCCAGAGCTTTCAACCTTGCATCACACATGTCCTCTGCCGCACTGCAAGTACAATTAAGAATTGGTAGTCACATCCATTGGTGTCAACTCTGCCCTCTCTCCCCTAGCACCATGCTGCCTTCTCAAGCCAGTGCCAAGTAGCTGTTCTTCCTGGTTGCAGGTTGAGCAGCCACATACACCACCATATTCCAGTAAAGCCTCGCTACTATGTCCCGATCGAATTCCATGGTAGGTGTGTCCGGATGTGGGAGGCAGCCAGGGCTTGTTGTGCACAGCCGTGTTATATAGCTCTGTCCCTCCTTCAGTTCAAAACCGCACCGCAGCCCTCTGGCACGTGGGACCGCAGAGGTGCTGGCTGCCAGGCATATGCTGCTGCAAAACGAGTGGATGGCTCCCTGCACCTGTCTCACCTGTGCTGCTGCCTTGCAAAGCCTCTAATTCCCGCGACTCTGCTCCCTCTCCACCAACCCGCTGTGAGGCCACCTCGTGTCGTTGTGAAAGGCTCTGAAGAGGCTGTGACCAGAGATTACGCCGTATTTTCTGGTTCGAATGTAGCGTTGTCCCCTGAACTTTCTGGGGCGAATGTAAGCGCTCTCCCCTGAACTACATGTATGCGCACCAGCCTGCCACAGCCACACGAAAGGAGGGCTACTGCTGTTGTCTGCTGCTTAGCATGCCAGACCAGTCGCCCTCACTGCACTACGTCCACGCCGAGCAACTGCGGCTGCTAAGGCTAAGGCATCTCTCCATTCCAACCCGAGCAACTGCGGCTGCTAAGGCTAAGGCATCTCACCAACGGCGTTATATGTTGGAATTCGTAATACATTCCAACCCGAGCAACTGCGGCTGCGCGTTGGAATTCGGCATACATTCCAACCCGAGCAACTGCGGCTGCGCGTTGGAATTCGTCGTACATTCCAACCCGAGCAACTGCGGCTGCGCGTTGGAATTCGTCATGCATTCCAACCCGAGCAACTGCGGCTGCTAAGGCATCAGCAGGAGCTGCCGCTGCAGATGCAGTCGGAAGTCCAGGTACCAGAGTGGTACCGCAGTCACGCCAGGACAAGCTAGATTAGTCGCGGCTGCAGCCCAGGACGAAGATTCTTCAAGATTGGGAGGAGGTGTACGGCAGCAGCGGTAATTTCGGTAGGCCAGCTCATTACAGAGGCTGCAGCAGCTGCACCAACAGCTTCACAGCGCATGCTGGCTAGAGGAGAGCGAGGCAGCAGCAGCGAGTGGCTCATTGGAGAACACAACTACAAGGGCTCTCGCCAACGAAGGCTTAGCAGAGCATGTGGCTCATTGGAGAGCACCACTGCGAGGACTCTAGCCACCGACCCTTAGGCTCTAGGGAGTAGTGCAACAACGCTCGTACCGACGAGGGCGTGAGCACCTGCTTGGTGCAGCTGATCAACATGGAGGTCACCGCCCTGCTTAGTGCAGCTGATCAACATGGAGGTGACCGCCACAGGTAACATTACATTCGCAGGGAGCGCCCCGCCAACTGTCGCCCCCCTCGCGAGTTTTCTTCCGCATCCTCTTTACGTTTCCGGTAATTAGCCAAACTCCGCTGCCCGCAGTATTCAGCGACCAGCTTTGCGTATTGCAGTATTTACTTGTTATGCGATGTCGTGGAATGTATCTGATAATGTGATGTTTGTCTGAGCTTGCACAAAAATAATGTGTGATACTCATCAACAGAACACCATGTCTTCAAATCCAATTGCGAGCGGTAGTGTGTTCGCGCGACGCGCTGCTCTCGGCCCTACCAATACCGAGTTTCAAGTGTCAGAAACTGGTGTTGTCACATTTGCGATCGGAACTCCCACGGCAGCGAGTGCCGCCACCTTCCCGGACCTGGCGGCGCCCGCATTTTCGACGCTGACAGGCACCGGTTTGGCTACTACGACTAAAAATGTGGACGGCTTTCAGCTGCTCGACGGTTGGATCGATAAGTACATGTTGGACTCACCTCCTTCGCCTACACTGGGCACAAGCACCAGTGACACCCAGAAGATCTCGATCTCTTTCACAAATCCTCCTCAGAAGAAGCTGGCGTTTGCGACGACTGCCATCCCCTACATTAAAAATATCAAGGCGGACATTATTGCCACGTCCCTCAACGCTTCAAAGGTTTGGAGCAACTGCTCGACATATACACTCGAGGCCGTGAGCGGCAGCAACTCTGCCAGCATCACCACGTTCGAGCTCTACGTGGATGCCGGAACAGATAGCGCCAGTGGCACAACATATCGTAAGTACTCTGGGGTCACGAGCGAAGTGCCGTACGACATCCGTCTCTATTGCACAAATGAGAGCACAGCTTCGACTAAATACGTGGAGTCACTAGCCATAGCGACGCTGCCGGTGGGCGTGCCGATTGCTCCTAGTGGTCTTTCAGGGACACCATCATCCTCTACTGCGGTCGCCACTTCATGGACAAAGCCTGTTGACCACGACACAAACACAGCAGGTAACCAGACGTCTCCATACATCTCGGTGTACAAGTTGACGCGCACGGCAGCGTCGTCCACACGGGCAGGTGGCGCAATCGCTGACACTGGGGATTCATTCACTACTACTACTTCCGGGTCCAACTCTGCAACCACACTGAGCGTGTCATCCCTTCACCCCGGCACTACGTATTCTTTTGTGGTTGCAGCGCGCAACGCGATCAATGCAGCTTACGGCGCGGCGAGCTCTTCTTACAACATCCTCACGAGCTACCCCAGCGCCCCCACATATCTTTCCACCGGCGATGCGACTGCGTTGCTGTCTGTCACCACGCTTCAGAGTCCGTACAGCACGAGCGGAGGGTACAGTTTGGATGGCACCGCGGCCTGCACTCCCATCCTCAATTATAGCCTGCTCACGAACAGCAACCTGCGCACACCGTCAGTCACCTCTCGTGGCACAAACATCACACCAGGAGCGACCGGGACAGTGGGCAGTTTGGTGGCATGCGGCGGGCTTAGCTCTGGATACACTGGGTCCACCAACAAGGCCACATTCGCTACACAGGGACTGGATGTGACCAGTGTGAGCTCTTCGACTAGCAGTTCTTCGGATGCAGTGACTTTGTACTACAGCAATGACCGCGATGCGTACTATGCGGGCACTACTGACCAGCAGGGGTTTTACAAGACCATCGACTGCTACGCGTGCGCGAATAACGTCAGCACAGCCTTCACCGCTTCCACAAGCCCGTACTCCATCAAGCTTCAGTACACTGCTGTTGGAGGATCTCTTCTGGAGACACCGGAGCTCAAATTCTATGTGGATAACTCCGGCACCACAACCAGTGTGAACAACCTTGGCATCATCGCGGAGACGGCAGGAGCGACCACCACTATCAGCGGCGTACCCACCTTCGCTTCATCCGCAGTATTCAAGGTGCAGTTCAACCAAGCAGAGGTTGCTCACTACTTTATCCGGCAGGACAAGAAGCATGTGGACGTGCAGGTAACCACGTCAGGCGGCACAGCTCTGGCATCAACGCTCAGCATCACTCAAGCGCTCATGGGATCATCGCACAAGTACTACACTGCTCCTGCTAGCAACAAATATGGCACGAGCTCTGCTCTGCACAACACAACCGGCCTGACTCTTGCATCAAGTCCTGGGGAGATTCAGTTCAACGACTTTACGCTGGCTCTGAATGCAGCAACCAATGTGCAATGAGGGCCTCCTGGTCAAGTGCACGCCCTACTCACTGTACAGCAACAGCGGCGGCACCCAGATATCAGCAACCTACCTGGATCCGGCAACAGGTTCAACTCTTTCACTGCGCATTGACACTAAGAGTGTTAGCGTGGACAAGACCGCCAGCAGCAATGCTTCCACGTCTACTGGTCAGCATGTCAGCTCAGGCACCAGCACATATCCTACCACATATGGTGGCACATACAGTCACAGCACTGATATTACGACAACCGAAGAGCTGCAGCTGGTCAACGGCACGTACCAGTCACCCAAGTATGGGGAAGGCTACAAGAGTTATGGCACATACTGGTGCGGCGGGCTCACCCAGCCAAACTACAGCGGCATCACATCATCATCTAGCAGCGTGCGTTGGGTCACGTTCAAGTATTCCGGGCGTATCACAACTGGCACGTATTCAAAGATTCGTATCACCCTTGTGCAGAGCGGTCTCACAGTTGATTTTAACAGTGTCAATGGCGCCAACCACCAGCTGCAGCTCAAGGTGGAAGACGCCACTTATCCCACAGGGTGGATGGACTGCACCAACGCTGTGAGCGGTCTGGGGATTGGCAGCGGGGTAGACGGAACAGCGTGCATTGCGATTGATAAAGCTACAGCGAGTCAGCGCGATTGTGTCATCAGATCCGGGACTGGCAGCGCTGCCGTTTTCTATGTACGTGTAGGTATAGCCAACAACGTATCTGCGGCCATCACAAGTGTGAGCGTTGTGCCGATGGATACGTTTACTTAAAATATTGTACAGCCTGACAGGACACCTGACAGGACAGGGCGATTAGGTATAGCCAACAACGTATCTGCGGCCATCACAAGTGTGAGCCTTGTGTCGATGAATACGTTTACTTAAGAGGTTGTACAGCCTGACAGGACAGGGCGGTTTGAATTCGAGATGCCTGTTGCATCCCTTGACTTTCACTGGCACCATGTGCGCACAGCGTGGCGATTGCGCCGTGCCTATAACAAATAAGTGACACCTATTCCTACTACCATATGCTCAATCGATAAACTAATGCATTGTCAAACTCGAATATAACTTTTAGAGTAAACAGTTGCTGCATGAGCGAACGACTTCAATGACTTCACGCCGGAGCTGAATGCGGCTACCAACGTGTTCAAAGAGGGCGTTCTGGTTAAGTCCACGCCGTACTCGTTGTACAGCTTACTGGTGGCACACAGGTCACGGTGACCTACCTGTGGCGCTGTGCATCTACACAAAGAGCGTTGACAAGACAGGCAGCAGCAACCTTGAGCAACTAATGTGTTGACAAACTCAATAAAAATGTTTGTGTTCAGAAAACAGAATCGCATGAGCAAACTTGAGGATGCATTTGCTTTACAACTAGCGGGAAGCGTCAATGTGGCCGGTGACATCATATTTTCAGGGCAACTGAAAGCTTCAGATGGCGATGACTATCCTCCCGGGAGCGTCCTCATCACAGATGATGGCTCTGTCGTCACATGCTCTGGTCCTTTCGTGGGGCGCTCCAGCTTGGCAGCGAGTTCTGCAGCGGTTACCAATGCTGTCACCGCAAATTCAATGACTCTGGGGACGTCGCTTGATGTCCCCATTGCTAATGTGACTAACTGTAGTGTGGGTGAGACTCTGATTGTGACGGCTATGACAGCTCAAACTGTCAACGTAGTGGGAAGCTCTCTATTCACCGGCCCAGTTCAGGTAAACGGCAATATGGGCGCTTCGGGCACTTTATCTGTTCAAGGTGCATGCACTCACAACAGCCTGTCTTACCTGAGGGGTGATGTCACTGTGGATGCAGGCAGCTCATTACAGGTGACGGGTAACACGGTTCTCAGTGGGGATTTGGAGGTGGCCGGCAACGCTGCACATGCTGGCGCCTTCGTGGTTGATGGCGATGCTGGATTGACAGTGTCGTCCGCACCGACGAATCTAGGGGGTGTTCTCAGTGTGATTCGCCTGAGTACATTTGAAGGGGGGCTCACGACACAGGGAATGACAGTGCATACGGATGACATGTTGGTGTACAGCAAAGGGCAGATTATGGGTGACTCGCTGAATGTCACACCTCCTTCAAGCTTTGCGGACAATGTCATCATAGAAAACACAAAATCCCTGACTCTGCAGTCTGGCAACGCGATTGTAGGGGGTGACCTGTCGGTGGTGGGGACTGCATTTTTGGGAGGGGATGTCACGCTGTCTGGGGATATGTCTGTGGCGAGCAATCTGTACATTGGTGGTAGCACAACATTCCTAGGCTCGGTAAACTTTGTGGGACCGACTCAATTGAGTGGTGCGGCGAAGTTGGAAGATAACGTCACTGTCGCTGCAGACAAGTTCTTACTGGTGACCAGCGGGGCCACAGATTTGGGGGGTACTTTGCATGTCTCCAAGGATACTGTCTTGAACAATAGTCTTGATGTGAGCGGTGTGGCTACATTCTACAGTCCGGGGAGCATTGCCGGCCTGACAGTGCACACGTCAGACCTGAACGTTTACGCAAATGCGGTCATATCGGGCACGTGCACAGTTGACGGTCTGGCAAAGTTCGATAACGGTATCATATCTGCTACCGGAAAGTCGCTGACAGTGGGAACAGGAGGTTCGACCACCCTTGGAGGAACTCTGTCCGTATCTTCAACTTCTACGTTTCAGGATAACGTAACATCATAAAAAAACGTAGGAGTCTCAGGCGCGCTTTCCGTGACGGGAACAATGGTGTTGAGAGACACATTAGATGTTACTGGAGCTGCCACACTGTCGGGTGGCGCTGATGCGGCAGGATTTACTGTGCACACATCTGACCTGAGCGTCTACACGAACACTGTAATAGCTGGGACAGCCACAGTAGGTGGTCTCGCTACGTTCTCTAATGGAGCCAATGTCTCTTCTGGGAAGGCAACATCTCTTGGAGGCACTTTGTCCGTGTCAGGATCCACATCTCTCCTGGACAACGTTGCCGTCTCCAAGGACCTGGTGGTATCCGCTAACACGACGCTGTCCGGTAACGTTACCGCATCCAAGCCGGTCATCTTTTCCAACACATTGGAAGTTCAGGGAACAGCAATCTTTGCAGCAGGGTTGACAGTGCACACAGGTGACCTGAATGTGTACACCAACACTGTCATTTCCGGGACGTCTACGGTGGCTGGCATTGCAAGTTTTAGCAACGGCGTATCTGTGGCAGCTGGCAAACCTCTGGCCGTTGGAACAGGTGGGGCTACCTCCTTAGGCGGTGCACTATCAGTGTCTGGCACTTCAACTCTGCAGGACAATGTGACCCTCTCCAAGAACTTGACTGTATCTGGTGCTGCTGTGTTTGTGAACGCCGTGGCACTCAACAGCTCACTAGCCGTCAGCGGGCCCACGACCTTCTCAAATGCTGTAGCAATCTCAGGTTCTGTGAGTGCCGGTGAACTCACAACGCTGGCGGGGGGATTGGTGATACCTGCTGGGCAGAGCGCAACGCTGGGGGACACCCTTTCAGTTTCTGGACCAGCATCGTTTAACGACAACGTGTCGGTTGCAGCCAGCAAGGCATTGCTCGTGAGTGGAAGCGCTAATGTTGCGACCAATCTTTACATGGGCAGGTCCATATTCTGGGCAAACACGACATCAGTAGCAGGCGCACCTGGCACAGCTGACGGGTCGCGGTTACGCATGTATGGGGGCGCTACACCGTCAACAAGCGACTTTTCCATTGCTGTGGATTCATTCAAAGTGTGGCATAATGTTCCCACCAGTGGCAAGCTTTCCGTATGTGTGAATGGTGTTGAAGTTTCAAATGTTTCAAGTAGCGGACTCGTGTCCAATGTTGGCATGGTCGTGGCTGCCGGCAATACATCGCTAGCGGGTGCCCTGTCTGTTCTGGGCAACACAGCATTTGCTGGAAACGTCACTGCTGCAAACTTTGTCAGCCTCAACGGCAGCCTGCTCGCCAATGGGAGCGTGGTAATGGCCAACACGCTCAATGTGTCAGGTGCATCTACATTCACAAACGCTGGTGTGTCAGGCGTTCTTCAAGTGGGGGGGACGGCGACCTTTACCAACGGAGCTGTAGTGTCGTCTGGCAAAAGCCTTACCGTGGGGTCAGCCGGTGCCACCAGTCTTGGAGGCACCCTCTCAGTCACGGGTGCATGCACCATGGCAGACAACGTTGTGTTGTCAAAGAACATGTCAATAACTGGCGACTCTGCTATGAATGGCAGCATGAATGTGGTCAAGTCAGCTACCCTCCAGAACACGCTCGCGGTTGCCGGTAAGACAACGCTTGCAGGCGATCTGCAGGTCGGTGGAGCGACTACTTTTGTAGGTGCAGTCGCTGTGACTAGCGGTGACATCACCCTGGGTGGGGGTCTGCAGGTGGCAGGTGCCGCGGTGTTTGACTCCGCAGTCGCATGCTCCGGGCTTGTCGTCCACACTGATGATGTGAATGTGTACTCAAACACCATCATGTTCGGGTCGCTTCAAGTTGACAGCGCTGCAGCCTTCAACCAGGGCTTGAATGTGGCCACCGGGACAACACTATCGGGTGGCCTGTCTGTTCTGGGCAATACGGCATTCACCGGAAACATCACTGCTGCCAACTCTGTCAGCCTCAACGGCAGCCTGCTCGCCAATGGGAGCGTGGTGATGGCAAACACGCTCAATGTGTCAGGTGCATCTACATTCACTAACGCTGGTGTGTCAGGTGTTCTTCAAGTGGGGGGGACTGCGACATTTACAAACGGAGCTGTAGTGTCGTCTGGCAAAAGTTTCACCGTGGGGTCAGCCGGTGCGACCAGTCTTGGAGGCACCCTCTCAGTCACGGGCGCATGCACCATGGCAGACAACGTTGTGTTGTCAAAGAACATGTCAATAACTGGCGACTCTGTTATAAATGGCAGCATGAATGTAGTCAAGTCAGCTACCCTCCAGAACACGCTCGCGGTCGCCGGTAAGACAACGCTCGCAGGCGATCTGCAGGTCGGTGGAGCGACTACTTTTGTAGGTGCAGTCGCTGTGACTAGTGGTGACACCACCCTGGGTGGGGGTCTGCAGGTGGCTGGTGCCGCGGTGTTTGACTCCGCAGTCGCATGCTCTGGGCTAGTGGTCCACACTGATGATGTAAATGTGTACTCGAACACAATCATGTTCGGGTCGCTTCAAGTTGACAGCGCTGCAGCTTTCAACCAGGGCTTGAATGTAGCCACCGGGACAACACTATATGTGGCGGAAGGTGCTGCTCTGACGGTGGTGAGCGACGCGACAATCGGAAACATCATTTCCAACACTGCCACCTTGGCCAATCTAAGCGTATCCGGCTCTGCAAGCTTTGACACGCCAGTCTCCACCGCCGGGCTCACAGTTCATACGAACGCTGCCGCTCTCAACTGCAACACGGTGATGTCCGGGTCTCTCACTGTCGGAGGGTCAACGTCTCTCAACAACGTGGCTGTAGCGGATGGAAAAACCCTTATTGTGGGTACCGGTGAAACAACTCTGGGGGGGGCGGTTAATATAGCCGGCCACACCACCATCAACGGCAACACCTCCATGACGAAGCCTGTGATGTTGAACGATACGCTGGAGGTTCAAGGTTCTGCGAGCTTTTCCGGCGGCGCCAGCTCTGCCGGCCTCACGGTGCACACCGACGACCTGAATGTGTACTCGAATATGGTGGCCTCGGGCACAGTATTTGTAGGAGGGCTAGCGACGTTTAGCAGCGGCGTGTACGTGCCACAAGGGCACGGCACAGCACTGGGAGGCACTCTATCGGTGAACGGCACAACTACGCTAGCTGGAAATGTGGATGTGGAAAGTAACTTGGGTGTGATAAAGGGAGTGGTGTTGAGCAATCTGCTTTATGTGAGCGGTCCTGCCACTTTCTCAAACACTGTCACAATTCTCAAGAGCCTCACGGTGACGGGGGCAGACACTTCTCTCTCTGGGAAGCTGAGCGCAGCTGATGCTGTGACGCTCGGTAAGTCTCTCACGGTCGCAGGATCGGCCACATTTGACAATGCTGTATCCGTGGCCGGCCTCGTGGTGCACACATCTGAAGCAGCTCTGTACACCAATACGACTGTCATGGGTGTGCTGACTGTGGGCAGCACATTGAAGGCTCAGCAAAACTTGACGGTAGATGGAAATGTCACTGTCAACAAGAACCTGACAGTTTACGGTGATTTCTTCGTTTCCGGTGTGGTGACTGCAATCTCTGCCACAACTGTGAACGTAGATGACAAGAGCGTGGGACTGGCGTACAATGTGACCGAGCGGTCTCAACTACAAGACGGCGGCATACTACTCGGAAATGGTGTGAATACAGTAGGATTCACGTACGATGACAGTCTGACATCGTGGGTGTCGAACGTGTCCGTCAACACAAGGAAAGGGAACAGCTACTTCATCAACTCGGGGGCTAACACCTTAACCGGGGAGGGAGCGACACTCAGCGAAAGCACTATGACCATCGGATCTCCATCCGCCAATGTTCAGATTGGCGCGGGAAATGTGGTGCTGTCATCTAGCGGGCTGGCCTTCGCGTCCACCGCATCAGCCATAACTGCGGGCTCAATAACAGTTTCAGGTACCAGTACGTCGACTAACTCAGTGATCACACATACCTGCACCATGGCTAACCTAGCTGTGCAAGGTGCAGCAGCTTTTGACTCCCCGGTGAGCGCAGCTGGAATGACAGTGCACACAAATGACCTGAGCGTGTACTCTAACTCTGTTGTATCCGGTGCGCGCACAGTCGGAGGGCAGGCTGCGTTCAATAATGGTGTAACTGTGGCCGCTGGCAAGGCTGTTATCATTGGAGACGGTGCGACTACCCTGGGTGGCATGCTGAACGTGACTGGGGTGACGACACTTCTCAACACTGTTTCCATCGGGGGCCAGACGACCGTGTCCAATACTCTGTCGGTGCTGTCTAATGTGAGCATCTTGGGTAATTTGGCAGTTTCCAAAGCGGTTACATTAACCAACAATCTTGACGTGGTGGGATACACGTCCTTCACCAGTGGTGTGACAGCAGCGGGCGGCATGACGGTGTCATCAGGAGACCTTTCCGTGTACAGTAATGCTGTGGTGTCGGGCACCTTAACCAGTGCAGGGTTGGCCACCTTTAGCAACGGATTAACGGTGGCTGCAACAAAACCTCTGACAGTCGGCAATGGAACTACTACTCTGGGAGGACTGCTAGCCGTCACGGGGAACACTACATTATCAGGAACCCTGGCAGTGACTGGCACTATTGCAATTACTGGCAAAGCGACGTTCTGGAATGCAATGTGGTGTCAATGCAACATATCAGCGGGCGCTTACATCAGTGTGTGGAGTTGTCTGCGTGTGGCCGAAGCGAATGTGGAAGGAGGCCAGTATGGTATCATGCATGCCAACAACAAAGATAACCAAATAGCAACATACGTCGCCCTGACGGGCACAGGAAAATCATGGTGGGTGGGCAACACACAGAGCTTAGGTGGCGTCACCGGGTATGCTCTCAGAAACAGAATCTCAAACACGGCAGGACGCGGTTTCATTTGGGAAAATTCATCAGAAACACCCCTCATGTCATTGACAGCAGATTCTGGCAACCTCACACTAGCGGGAGCGGCGACCATCGGGTCTAGCGCTGTTGTGACAGGGTCCATGACCGTAGGCGGAGTGTGCACAGTATCAAACACGCTGTCCGTCACAAAAGCAGTCACCCTTTCGAATACCCTAGATGTCGCAGGCATGGTGACAATTTCCAGCAGTGCCAGTGCCGGGGGGTTGACAGTGCACACATCAGATCTCAGTGTCTACACCAATGCGGTCATCTCTGGCACGGCAACTGTGGGTGGGCTGGTCACATTCAACAATGGCATTGTCGGAGCTTCCGGTAAGTCTTTGACGGTTGGCACAGGAGGTGCGACCACTCTTGGGGGCACTCTTTCAGTTGCTTCAACTTCCACATTCCAGGACAACATAGTCGGCAGTAAGAATATGCTGGTCGGTGGGGATCTGACTGTTGGATGGAATGCGACTCTTTCAGGTCCACTGCTGCTGTCCAACCCAGTTACAATAAGCAACACTCTTGATGTTGAGGGTGCGGTGACGCTCTCGAACGTCGCCAGTGCCGGCTGTCTGGTAGTATCAGGCACATCCACAGTCGGTGGCCTGGCCACGTTTGACAACGGCATCACCGTCGCTGCTGGGAAATCATTGATAGTTGGTACAGGCGGCGCCACCTCACTGGGAGGCACACTATCGGTCACATCCACATCAACTTTCCTAGATAACGTCACTACATCCCATAATGTTGGAGTTTCGGGGGCGCTCACAGTGTCAGGCGCCACGTTGCTTTCGGGCAACACTTCCGTATTAGGTAACGTGTCTATGGCGAAGCCGGTGGTGCTGGGAGACACTCTGAGCGTCTCTGGGGCGGTGACAATCTCAAACAGCGCCAGCATTGCCGGGCTAGCTACTTTCAACGAGGGAGTCGTAGTAGCTTCCAGCAAATCCTTGGTGATTGGAACAGGCGGTTCCACCACGCTGGGAGGCACGCTCTCCGTCGCGCTGGCCTCAACATTACAAGACAATGTCAGTGTGGTGGGCGGCCTGTCCGTGTCGGGCAACACTAGCCTATCAAACCCGGTGATCATGGCACACACTCTGGATGTCGCTGGTTTGGTTACGATATCCAGCGGCGCCAGCATTGCCGGTCTCACTGTGCACACGTCTGACTTAGCCGTTTCCAGCAACGCGGCTGTGTCAGGCACCACCACTGTGACGGGGCTGGCGACTTTCAATAACATCTCCGTAGCTGCCGGCAAAGTTTTGACAGTCGGGTCAGGCGGTGCCACCGCACTGGGAGGCACACTGTTAGTCACTTCAACATCTTCATTTGAAGATAATGTCATGGCGTCCAAGAACGTGGGGGTGGCAGGCGCGCTGTCGGTATCTGGCAACACAACTATGTCAAAGCCGGTTTCAATGAGCGACAATCTTGTAGTGAATGGCACAGCAACTTTCTCTAGCGGTGCGGTTGTCTCAGGCGCGGCCACATTCAGCAATTCCATCACTGTGGTTGCCGGGACCACACTGGGAGGCGCACTCTCTGTAGCCTCAACAACCGCACTCCAGGACAATGTCACTGCTTCTAAAAACATAGTCATCTCTGGCATGCTGGCGGTGGGTGGCGCATCAACTTTCAGCAACAATGTCACTGTGGCAGTCGGTAGCTTGCTCACCGCTTTCAACATGGCGGTTACGGGCACGACAACTTTGTCCAACGCGGTCAGCGTATCGGGCGTGACAACTTTCAGCAACACGGTGAACATAAACTCTGACTTCACCACGGGGAAAACTCTGTCAGCTTTCACTTTGGCAGCAACAGGAGTCACAACTCTGTCCAACTCCGTCAACGTCTCAGGTGCGAGTGTAGCAACACCTTGACAATCAACGCGCCCGCCAACCTGAATGACAACGTGACCGTGGCAACTGGTAAGACAATGGCTGCATACACGCTGATGGCGAACTCGCTTGCGGTATCAGGTGCTGCTTCTCTCTTCTCAGCTACGGTGAGCGGAGTCGCCAACCTGTCTAACGCTGTGACGGTGTCGGGCATACTGGCAGCGTCAAATGCAGTTAACATTTCCGGAGTCGCAACGGCGTCCAATGCAGTCAACATCTCTGGCGTCTCCACCTTCAGCAATACAATGATAGTGAATTCGGTAGCAAGCTTCAACGATAACGTCACCATCGCCGCCGGTAAAACAATTTCGGCCGATGTGCTCACGGCGAACACGGTTACAGTGTCGGGCACATCTTCATTCAACAACAATGTGACTGTGGCGACCGGTAAGACACTCACTGCGTTCACGCTCGGAGCGAGCGGAGTCGCCACGTTGTCCAATGCTGTCAACATTTCCGGAATCACGACGCTCAGTAACACTGTGAATGTCAATGACAACCTCAACTTCGCCACCGGCAAGACGATGACAGTGAATGGAACCCTCAATGCCGTGGGGGCGTTATCAGCAGCGTCGGTCACTGCGACAACACTGTCAGTTGCTGGGCCGATACAGGGTAAACGTTTAACAGTCTCTATACCAACCCCATCGTGGACCACAACGTGGTTGGAGGTCGGCTCCTTCGGTGCACGGTTCGCTGGAGAGATCATGCTCACGCTCGATGGCACGACTGGGCAGCACAGCACGTTGATCATTCGCATCAATTACGATTACAGCAATAGCGGCAGTGAAAGTGTATGTATTGACCACAGCGGGTTGTGTTCTACTACCAGTGTGTGGGGACAGGCCGCAATCTCAATGCTGTCTAATTACAACAACAGCCATACGGTCTACATAGAAATGTTTACAGCTTTGACTGCATCGTACACCATATACATTGACGTCAAACAGTATGGCATAGATTCGGGAGCGTTCACAATTAACGGCACCAAATGGCAAATGGTAGACACAGCCTCCTTCGGAATGACCTCTTATCCAATCTCGATAGGTACCAATGCCTATTTGCCGGCGACAATTCAAAGCAATCTGTATGTTGAGGGCACAATTACTTCAAACACAGGTTTCTCAGGCATGGCAGTTCAGGATATCATATCTTTGGCAGCCTATGGTAGTTTGAGCGGCACCAACAGCAGTTATAGCAGCACGCTCTACACAAACCTCGGTATGGGGTTTACCGCAACAACCAGTTGTGTCCACATGTCCATGAATTTGAGGGGATACAATGGCGATGCGACAAACGCGTTCAGTGTTGGTTTTTGTATTCTCGCCAACTCCACAACAACGACACCGCTGATCGCATGTGAGCGTGCTGTGTACTTCAACAATCAAGTGTACACACAAGCGAATATGGCTGGGTTTTGCACCCCGCTAACTCCAGGCACAAGATACTACATTGGCATTGTAACCCGTAACAGCACTGGGTCCTGCGCATGGTCAATGACTTTGGGCAGTATCACGATACTAAGTTTCAACAGTTCATCGGTGTCGTACCTGCCTAGCACAGCATAGTGTGTGACGCATCGCACACCTGCCGTATGGTGCTGCCGTTCAGCGCGCATTCTATCAGAGGTGGGACACGCTGTGCTTGTTCAATTCATTCTCAGTGCGCCTATAGGGCTCTGCGAGGGGATAAATGGGAGGGCATCAACCGTGACCAGCCATTTCTAAGGCGGCGATCGACAAAAAGGGTGTGAGGGAGCAGAGGTATCGTAACTACCCAGCACAGTCAATGGCGGAAACTTAAGAGATTGGAAACTTAAAGTTAAAGTTTATTTATCGTTTGTTATAGAGCAAAGTGACATGGAACAGAAAATGCACAAGATGATGGCAACGGCGGATACTATGTGGCAACGCTTAATGTTTTAGCAGCCGCTGATCATTCACCTCTGGCAACAATGTCGGTGACGCCTTCTTTTTCTCCTGCTTGAGCTGGTTTTTCTTTAGACGCTTCGAATGATGCCCATTTGTGTAACGCAGAGCAAACTCAGCCACGGACATTCCATTGCACTGAAGTATATAACTCGGGCGGGGGTTAGCCATGCTACGGATCTCCTGGAGAGCCTTCCGTTCCTCTCGAACAGACATGTCAGATATTGCAGGTCTCATCACACGTTTCGTATTTGCGTCGGTCTCAGCCGCAGCCATGGCACTGGTGTCCTGACATGGGACAGGTGAATGAAACATACGCCGTTTTTTCCTACTCGATGGCTCATTCAATATGTATAGCCTGGGTGGTTCAGCCCACGGATTTCTCAGAGGGTCTAGTCCCTCTCCGTATGACATGTTAATTAAAACCCCTTAGAATAGAAAAACAAAAAAAAACAAAATGCCCTTGCGCGGTGAGCATATTAGTGCACGCAGTGCGCCGCGTCATTAGTGAATGACCTCCGCTGCGCGTCGCCATGACATAACCATGGCCACATTTCAGGCAGGCCATACTTTGACAGAGTCTCCGCCTTGATGATGGGTACCTCGTGCTTCTTGGCATATGCCAGAGCAGCATCATAGCCGCCCATTGAGGGCGCCAGTGTCCGTGCAAGGCGCGGTATGACATCGGAACATCGCTCGCCATAATTAGTATACTCGTACAGGTACCTGTGCAGCCCGCATACGAAGGCAACGAGTTCGGGTGTGTAATGAGGCTCAAGCACATTGTGAATGTACGCACGGCATAAACCTGAATCAGCTCGAATAGTCAGGCCGTGCGCGCTCAGAGCCGCCTCGAGCACCGTGCGCCTCTCTGATAGCTCAGCACTCATGCCAACGAACTTGAACTATTGTGTACATGACATTTTTATTGTCCCTGACATGTAAACAGTCCTTTCCATTATCTGAAACTAAAGCGGCAAGGCGCTTAAGCTGTAGATCGAAAAGTAGGCAGGTGTGACACGCACCACACTCTACTGGCTACTGTTCAACAAGACCATTAATCACGACATCACCCTCCTCCGCCGGCGCCACACCTCTCACCAGGTGAACAGGCCGCCCCAGCAGTTGGTTCACGTTGGTGTTGACGTCACAGTCAATGTAGTTCACGGAGCAGGCGCCAGCATCGGTCGGGCGATTAGGACAGCAAAAGACACAATACTGGAAGTTACTCCAGCTTACCACCACAACACCGCATGCTCATGCGAAATTCATCAGTCAATATCCCCCTTCTGCTTCAGATAAGTGCGCATGTGCCGAGCGGGCGGCACCATGAAGCTCAACGCTGTAGATCTCTAGTCGCTTATGCGAGGTCGCTTCATACCCACCTCTGGCATCGAAACATCTCCCTTCAGAAAAAGCAATCCAGTGGGGGATAGAGCGTACGTAACGCTTGGAAACCCTGACGCCGTAGTCCCTATCACTTCCACCATACCGTTCAAAGGGGGGGCGGCAGCACGGCGAAGAAGGTCCTTCAATTAATAGTGGGTGTTACGCTCGACCGAGCCCGTGCTGCAGAGGCAAGGTCTCAGGCGCGCAGAGCCCCTCTGACACCAGCGCAGGACGAATCCCGACGTGCTGCCGACAG
>JAULBY010058214.1:0-10792 GCA_032358315.1 Ophiocytium majus
CAGACCCGAAACACGCCAGCAACTCCTGGATCGATTGTCATTGGGCCATACCAAAATCAAATTGTAGAATATCCTGGAATTATTGCTAACACTCCTGTGGTAGAGAAAGCGGCCGCTGGTGTCGGCATGATTAATACATTCCCCGAAGTGGACGGTGTTGTTCGACGCATGCCCTTGTTGATTGCCAGCAACGGAAAACTGTATCCAAGTCTAGCCATGGAAACACTCCGTGTAGCCGGAGCCGATACCACCTTCCAAGTTAAGCTAAATGAGACAGGCGTTGAGAAAATGCGTATTCCGGCATTTGGTGCCATTGCCACTGACAGTCTAAGTCGTATTTGGATTGACTGGTCAATGACACCAGAGGTTCATAGCCTTACAGATTTACCTAAAGACTTTGATGGCGAGATTGTTATTGTTGGCGTAAGTGCCGCAGGACTTGCAAACCCTGTAGCTACAAGCCGGGGAGAGATGTTGCCACAAGAATTACAAGCAGCTGTGCTGGGCACAGTGATTGCCAACCGAGATCGTCCTGTGATTACTCGTCCAGACTGGGCCGACGGCGCAGAGATCATTGCCATTGTTGTGATTGGCCTAGTATTATTATTTTTAACAAGGTGGACCTATGTCGGTATTATTAGTAGTGTTATTGTTGTCGGTGGTATTATTCCTGTTTGCGGAATTGCTTATAGCCGCTCTGCTTGGCTCGTGGATGCAAGTTTGCCTGTTGCTGGTCTTGTTCTGGTCCTGCTTCATGCTTATGGCGTTAAATTTGTAAGCGAGTTCTTACAGAAGCAAGCAATCAAGAAACAGTTTGCTGGTTATGCAAGTCCCACAGTGGTTCGTATGCTGGCAGAAAATCCTGCGTTGGTCAAGGACGGTATGAAACGTGAAGTATCAATATGTTTCAGTGACCTACGTGGCTTTACACCACTAGGCGAGTCGTTCGGTGATGATGTTAAAGGTTTGACTCGCGTTATGAATGGCTACATGGATGCTATCACACAACCTATTTTAGATGCAAATGGTATGGTTATCAAGTATATTGGCGACGCAAGTATGCACATACATAACGCACCTATAGAAGATCTCAACCATCCTCGTACCGCAGTGCGTACTGGTCTTAATATGTTAAAAGCAGTAGAGAAATTTAACAATCAGATTGTAGCAGAAGGACGTCCGGCTATTGCTATGGGTGCCGGTATTAACACAGGACTTGGCTATATTGGCGAAATGGGTTCTAGTGCAAGACACAGTTACGACATCTTAGGTGATGCTGTTAGTACCGCGGCACGTATTGAAAGCAAATGTAAAGAATATGGATGTGTGTTGCTGGTAGGTGGGGCAACTGTTGAACGTTGTAAAGACGACTTCTTCTTCTTGAAGATTGATGACTTGGCGGTCAAAGGTAAGACAGTAGGTATTGGTATCTACACAGTGCTAGACGACGTTACCCCCGAATATGTCATGGCTGGAAATACACATGATAAGATGCATCAGTTGTATAGACTTCAAAAGTTTGATGCTGCTATTATATTATGTGAAGAACTCAAGGCAGAGTTTGATGGCAAGATGGCCGACTACTACGACATGTGGATAGAGCGGTGTGAATTCCAGAAAACTCAGGACTTACCTGCGGACTGGAACGGCGTTTTTATTGCCACAAGCAAGTAATTAGTTACTGCCGCTGGCTTCTTTATCGTTAGAACTCTTGATTATTTGCTTGTTGATTTCAGCTTCGGCTTCCACACGCTCATACTCAATGGTTTTACCACGTAGATGTAATACCGTGTTTACCTTTTGATTTAAACGGATAAGATCGTTATCCAACATGCGGATACGATCAATAAGAGCAATAAGAACTGTGTTGGCGTCATTGATAACTGGCTTAACTTCTGTAGTCGCCCAAAACCACACCATCTTGATGATGTAACCCATACCCACTGCCATAACGATTGGAAATCCATATTTGTTTATTAAATTAACTACTTCGCCCACATTATTTCCTTATTTGTATATGTTGTCAAAATGACCTTTTGCTTGCAAACTTTTTTTTAGTGGAATTGAAGCATTTACTTTTGTATATGTGTTAGTTTTTTTGTTATGTCTTTTTTCGTAGTATTGTCTGACTTCTTCCAGAGACCAAACTGCATAGACACTTACAGCTAATGCTAATACCGCAATGAAATAAATCGCAAACAACATCCAGGCATCTACGTACATTATTTTTGTGTCCCATCGGCCAAAAACTTTTCTAACGGATCCATTTTAACTAAAACCATATGACCTTTGCGAAAAGTCAATCTAAAGAAATCACCTTCTTGCCATCCTAACTTCATAGGATCAAGTTCAGCATCCATCATAATCCTGCTTTCAGATAAATCCCATTCGTATCCATAGTAATTCATTAGTCTCTCCTGGCATCAGTTTTGCCATCTGCGCGACTAATACGATCTACATCGGGACGAAGACCCAGGGCGTTGCTCACAACTGTGTCAATACGAATCACGTCGTGGTTCATGGTTTTAACACGATTGTCCAGGGCTGTGATAATTCCAGCCATGCCTTTAATAGCTGATAAAACTCCAGCCAAAAGTAATTTGATTGTAAGATATACGAAGTATCCGCCGGCCAAAGCTACAGCTATTGGAAAGCCCAGATCTCCGATGAGTTTGAATACTTCACCCATCTGTTGCTCCTTGTTATTATTATTATTATAAAGCTAAAAGTATTTAGCTTTTTGGAGTTAGTTGAGTGTAGGCTTTTGTTAAATTGTTTTTTAGTTCGTTTATTACTTGATCTTGAAATTCTTTGCTAAAAAAATGTTGGCGATTATGTACCGCTATTTCTCTAGCTCGATCCAGCATTTGATTTCGATCGGATGGCAACATACAAGTGATATTTTTCATAACATCAGTGATCTTGTTCATACGTTCTATTGAATCACTCATCATATCATATGATTCGTCCCAGCAATCTGAAAATGTTTTAAATCCATAGTGATGTAGGTACTTTAAACTACCGTAAGTACCAGCCAGTATAAATGGTTGGCCCATGGCAATAGGACGCAAAGTTTTTTCAGTCAAATGTGTACGCAAATCGTCGAACAATGTTTCTAGTACAACTTCAATATCGGTATTTTCATAATCATTAATTTCAAAATCTGCACTCGAATGACTATCGGCTGTACACAAGGGAAAATATTTTTCAATTACATTAGTTGGCCGCCAGTGGGGATGCTCAAATCGATGCAAATCATAATGGTTATCTAAATTAGGATCTATAGGGCTAACACGCATCAATGCATGGTCGACTAACCCTAATCTAACTAATCGATCAGCAAATCCAAGTCGATATTCTCTTGTGCCAGACCAAGCACGATTATAAATTAAAAATCTTTGCTCAACATTTTTCTTTTGTTTAACATATCTAGCATACCTAAACCAATCACGAGCAATAATCGCATGACTCCAGTAGTACACCGGAATAAATTGATTTTGTTGATAAAGTTCAACGTCCGCTGATTTTTGTTCGCTATGTATGAGTATAACTTCATTATAACAATTATCTGGTTTGGGTTTATTGGTATTAAGCCTCCTTGGCAATACATTTCCTTCAAATTGACTATAGTATTCAAAGTTCAGAGGTTCCTGATCATGGCAGATAATACGTGGATATTGATTATTCTGGACATGCTCGTCGCACAATTCAACCAGGTCGTTGATATTTTTAGACCCATGCGGCCAGAAGTGATAAATTACTATATTGTCCTCATTCACTTCTTCTGCTATACTCTTAATGTAATAATATAATCGATCTAAAGGAACACTCATAATATGAAAAAAATAGGTTTTATTGGTTTAGGTAAATTGGGCCTAGACTGCGCCGAAGTATTTGCCGAACATTACGAAGTGCGCGGAACAGATATTTACCCAAGAACCAGCGACCTAGTAAAAGTTTGTGACTTTCAAGAAACTGTTGAAGAATCAGAATGGATCTTTATTGCTGTCCCAACTCCGCATGCCGATGGGTATGATGGGTCAACTCCAAGTAGTCACTTGTGTCCACAAGACTTTGGTCGAGTTGCAGTGCTTGATGCTATTACAAAAATCAATCAATATGCTACAACTAGTAAAAAGGTTGTATTAATTAGTACAGTGTTGCCTGGCACAACTCGCCACCATTTTGAACCAGCACTTAATAGTATGCATTAATTTCTTTATAATCCTTATCTGATTGCCATGGGGTCAGTCAAGTGGGACATGGTTAATCCAGAAATGGTTATGATCGGTACCAACGACGGAAACCCAACGGCTCTAGCACAAGAGTTAATTGATATCTATCAGCCGATGATGCAAAACAACCCACGCTATGAAATCGGCACCTGGGACGAATGTGAAGCTATTAAGATTTTCTACAATACATTCATCAGTGCCAAAGTTGGACTTGTTAACATGATTCAAGACTTTGCTATGAAGATTGGTAATATTAATGTTGATGTTGTCACTGATGCTCTAGCAAGAAGCACAATGCGTATCATGGGTCCTAAGTACATGACAGCAGGCATGGGCGATGCCGGTGCTTGTCATCCGCGCGATAACATTGCCTTGCGTTGGTTAGCTGAAGAATACGATATTGGCTACGACATGTTTGATACCATCATGCGGGCCCGCGAAGTACAAGCAAAAAATTTAGCTGATTTTTTAGTAGTTCGAGCACAAAAATATAATTTACCTATTGTTATTCATGGTAAAGCATATAAACCAGATGTTCCTTATTGTATTGGATCATATTCAACTTTGATAGGATATTATATTAAACAAACTGGACATCGAGTACTATATGTTGATCCGTTGGCTGATGATCCCGACGGGGTTGTTGCTGGGATTGATCAACCAGCAGTGGTATTAATGGCACATAATAGGCACGTGACGTATGGGTATACTGGAGAAGAACAAAAAGATTCTTTTTATTATGATATCAAACCTGGTAGCGTAATTATAGATCCGTGGCGTAGCATTCCACTGGACACAAAAAACATGAAAGTAATACATTATGGCAACACACGCGGTAGTTAAATATAACTTAGAGGCTTTTTGGGACGACGAGTTCAAAAATTTGAACTATAACATGGAACCATTCAATGATCCTATTAGCGTCAATCGATGGCTCGACCTAGGATATCAACCTAAATTTGTCGGGGATCTGTGTGACATGCGTAATCCTCAACCAAGTTGGAATCAACAGATTATTGATCACTATACCAATCTGGGTTGGAAAGATATTGGAACCAGTTATTATCGAATGACCCCGGGCACAGTTTTACCTACCCATAATGATTTGTATTTAAAATACATACAGCTATTTAATTTGCAAGGTCTCGAGCACACTATTCGTCGAGCTATTATATTTTTAGAGGATTGGAAGCCCGGGCATTACCTTGAAGCAATGGACGTACCTTATACACAATGGAAGGCCGGTCAGGTGGTAGAATGGATTTACGATACCCCTCACTTGTCAGCCAACATTGGTGTAGAACCAAGATATACATTACAAATCACAGGACATCTTGATGATTAATAGTTGTAATGAATGGGACCCGTTAGAAGCAATCATTGTAGGCGAAGCTAGTAGAGCAAACTGGCCAACACTAACTGATTCCGTCTTTGCCAAGGAAATGGGAGAAAGTACCTGGAAAGAAACTTCTCCTCCTAGTGGCCCTGTGGCTCAACAAATTGTTGATCAAGCCAATCGAGAATTAGATACCCTGTGCGAAGTACTACTAAACTATGGTGCTACAGTATATCGTCCAAAACCCATGGACTTTGTTGAGCGTAAAGGACTGTATAATTATTGTCCGCGTGATCGTTTACTTGTAGCTGGCGACACTATAGTTGATTGCAACATGATGTATCCTTGCCGCAATCAAGAAATTGAAAACTACTATAGATTGTTAGCTGATGCTAAAAATATTCTGACCATGCCCAGAGATCAAGACATGGTACTGGATGCCGCTAACATTTGCCGTCTGGGCGATACTTGGTTGTTCTTAGAATCAGCAAGTGGTAATATGAAAGCACACGAATGGTTACAACAAAAGTTTCGTAATGTCAGAATTGAATTGTGTAATTTTTACAGCGGTGTGCATATTGACAGCACAATTACTCCTCTACGCAAAGGGTTAGTAATGCTAAACGCCAGCCGTGTTAATCCACAAAATTGCCCTAAGGCACTCAGCGATTGGGAAAAAATCTGGATTACAGACGAGATGATTGTACCGCAAGCATTTGATCGTTTTCCATACGCATCAAAGTGGATTGCCATGAACATGCTGGTGTTAGATCCAGAAACAGTTATTATAGATGCTGCCCAAACTCAGCTAATTAATATACTAAAGAGCAAAGGCATTGACAGTATTCCACTCACACTGAGTCACAGTAGGACGCTGGGTGGTGGATTCCATTGCGTTACTTTAGACACACGGAGACGTCATGGCTGAATTTGCAATTGATACAGCAATCGTTCAACAATTAGTAGAACAAGCAGTTCGAGAAAATATTGTAATGACCTTGGAAAACATGGTGCAGGATGCTAACTGGTTAGCTCGTGTTGAATCCATGATCAACCAAACAGCTACTCAAAAAACTCTTGAACAATTAAAGTCTGTAGACATTCCAGCTATAGTAGCTAAACAAATTAATCAAACTTTTGACAGTTCTTCCATACAGCAAACAGTGGTCACTGGTGTACAAAAAGAAATTGAAACAGCAATAGCAAATATTAGTCAAGACCCGGCCTGGTTAAACAAAATTGAAAAATTGATTAATCAAACGGTTGCGTATCAAACAATCGCTAAAGTAGGTAGTATTGACATTAATACTATTATATACGAGCGCATTGATGAAAACATAGATAAATTCCATAAAAAACTGCTGGAAAACTTTGCCAGTGTTGGAATTAGTGATCAAGCCACACAAACACAGTTAACAATTATGGACGACCATACTGTATTTGAAAATAATCTAACTGCACAAGATTTGACTATTGCAAATGGTGCTCAGATTCAAAATTTGGTAGTTACAGGATCAATCAACACAGACAATCATGCCTGGGATAGTTTATCTGCCGACATTGCTGAAAAAACATTTGCACGAGTTACCGGCGCTTGGCGACAAGAGTTGGTTCAACAAGTTGCTGAACATATAAAAATTAATGGTATAGATTTTGATCAAGTTACTGTTGGTGGCGAACTCCTGGTCAGCGGTGATCGCCTGTCAACTGCCATTAAAGAAACTAGCATACAAAGTACCGGACCACTACGTAGTCTTCAAGTTTTAGGCGGAACCAGCTTGAATGAAACTCTTAGTGTCAATCGTAAACGTGTGGGTGTAAACACCGAAGAACCTGAAATGGCCCTGAGTATATGGGACGAAGAGGTGGCTATTAATATTGGTAAACACAAAGAAAAAACTGCTTATATAGGTACAAGCCGTACACAAGGTATTGCATTTGGAACTAATCGTACAGCACACGTTGAAATCACAGCCGACGGCCTAACACAAATTAAAAAGTTACAGGTAGGTGTACATCGAATCAGTCACGATACACAAGTTCCGGGATATTCTGGAACCAAAGGTGATATAGTTTTTAATGCCAACCCGACTAACAATGTGTTTGCCTGGGTATGTCTTGGCGCCTATAAATGGCAACCCCTTAAGAGCGCAGAATGAATGTAAGTTGGGTATTAGCCGATACGTTTGTTTTAGATCCTGTACTTGACATCAAGGAAATAAAGGAAATTGGTCCTCTCTGGGGATCATGGAAAACTTGGAGAGCCTGCCAAACCGATAATGTAGTTTGTCACGACTTGACCAAGGCCGGGGAACTATTAAAACGAAATTTTCAAACAAACTGTAATTTTTATATACCCAATGCTAATTGGGTTAAATTGGACCGTCCTGAAAATGTCCACCTTTACGAAGGATCGTTTGTTGATGAATTCCAACCCGAAGAGATCATAGCTATGCATTTGGCCAGCAGCCAAACCGATATTGTGTTGTTACTAGGATTTGATCTAACCGAAAAAGAACGTAATCCTACCAAACTGTTAGAACATCAGGCACAGTCCTATCGAGCATTGATCATGAACGCAATAGAAAATACTTTAGATGTGCAATGGGTATTAGTAGATCATCCTGGTCCGATTATGAAAAAAATGCAACATATATCAAATCTGGTACAAGATACCATGGAAAACTGTTTAGAGCTAACAGGCATTTGACACAAAAGTCAATTAGTCGTATAATGCTTGTATGACTACACTCAAACGTATTGGTTTCTGTTGCAAATGGCTCAATGATCCGTCCGAATGTGGCGGCATGAAAGTCAATGCAGTGGATCGTGACCTAAATGGCCGTTCAACTACCATGCGTTGGTTGCGTGAGCATCCTCTCGAAGCTGAACAGCGTCAGTGGGACATTATGAATCATAATGCGGCAGCCGCTGTGCGTATGATTGAACGTGTGGCTACCTTGCCGCCAGAACGCAGAATGGTTCGCTTGGGGTCAGAAATGCTACAGGGCTATACCGAGAAGGATTGGAAATCGTGGTGGCAAGATAGAGCAATACAAGATCACCTGGAGAAGATTTTTGCTCCCATAGGCGAAACTGCTAGACGGTTAGATGTGCGCTTGAGTTTTCACCCTGGACAGTTTTGTGTCTTGGCCAGTGAGAATCCAGGCATTGTAGAAAGATCAATTGAGGAGTTTGAATATCATGCGGATATGGTCAGATGGATGGGATATGGTAGGACGTTTCAAGACTTCAAGATCAATGTCCACATCTCGGGTAAACGCGGTCCCGAAGGCTTACGAGACACCTACAGTAAACTCTCACCCGAAGCCCGCAACTGTATTACAATTGAAAACGAAGAAAATTCCTGGGGGTTAAATGATTGTCTTACCATTTCTGATATTGTTCCTATTGTGCTCGATATTCATCATTATTGGATACGCGAAGGAGAATACCTCTTACCTGGAGACGACCGTGTTAAAAGAGTTGTTGATAGTTGGCGCGGTGTTCGCCCTGCTATGCATTACAGTGTCAGTAGGGAAGATGTACTTGTCGGACATGATGCAACTCGGCCCCCAGATTATCAGGCGTTATTGGTAGAGGGCCACAAAAAACAAAAACTTCGAGCGCATTCGGACTTCTACTGGAACGAACCAGTGACTGATTGGGCCCTGAGCTTTTGGGAAAACTTTGACATACAGTGCGAATCTAAAGGCAAGAACTTGGCCAGTGAACAGGTTTACAATCGTGCTGTAGAACTAGGATTGGTATAATGGATTTTATTTTTGTAGGTGCAGGCAATCTTTGGAATTATATCAAGTCGGATTGGAAAAGCAATCGTGTACGTTTCTGTGCTGAAGTATTTGCCTGGGCTTGTAGTGTAGTTAGTGCTATAATGTTTGCGGCCACAGTACCAGACATTCCGGTGGTGCCACTATATACAATTTTTATTTCGGGGTGTTGTGCAAGTGCCTGGGCTTGCTGGACTAGGCGGAGTTTTGGCCTAATGGCCAACTCCGTATTCCTAATCACAATTGACGGAATCGGATTGCTCCGATTCATCCTTAGTTAAGCCTTAGGAGCCTTTGGCTTACGAGTAGTTGCTTTTTTAACAGCAGGTTTTTTGGCTTTGGCCGCTGGCTTTTCTGCTGCCGGTGCTTCTACCTTGTAAGGTGCTGGCTTTTCTGCTGGTTTGGCACCAAACAGTTTCTTAAAAAATTCTAGCATAATAATTCTCCTTGTACATTATTTAACCAATTTTGCCTAATAGGCTTGCAAAGTTGTGTGGCAATGCAATATAATGGTAAATACTCAGTAGAAACCACGAGTCTCTACAAGTTAAATTACCCACAAGGAAAAACATTATGAAACTTATTCAATCAATACTACAAACAATCCAATGGATCCGTGAAGCGAACCATTCAGCTACATTAGCTCGCAATGGCAAGACCAAGGAAGCACAGGCCGCTTACAAGTAACATGATCTACACTGAATTTTTACCCGTAAAAGATTACCCGCAGTTTAAGGATTGGTTAGAAATTCAGGACGAAGAAACACGTCAGCTGTACTTTGGTGTAGCCGGTAGTCAGCATGTGATTGAAAATTTAATAGATCGCATACTGACTAACTCAGATAATCATTATTTTTTAGTGGCCAAAGATAGTGGCCGGTGGGTAGGCACTATTCACATAGCAGTTTCGGGAAACATAGTAGAATTTGGAGTTATTGTCGACGATGAATATCGTGGCCGCGGTGTTGCTGGCGAAATGTTAGAAGAAGCTATTGTTTGGAGTCGAAACCGAGGATATACTGATCTGTTCATGCACTGTTTAGGATGGAACAAGCCCATACAACACCTGTGTCACAAGCACGGCCTAGAAACTCACAACATGTATGGCGATAGCGAGGTTGAAGTCAAACTCGAACCCGGTAACTGGATCACACTTAACAAAGAAATCTGCATCAAACAGAAAAGTTTGTTCCATAAGTTGTTACAGAAAAACACTGCTTTATACAACGAGATTTACGGTTAAATACTAGATGACTACAATCATCGCAACCCTGGTAATGGTTCAAATTACCATAGCGTGTGTAACACTTTACTTACACCGCGGCGTATGTCACAGAGCCGTTACATACCACCCTGCAATAGAACACTTCATGCGTTTTTGGCTTTGGCTAACAACCGGAATGGTCACCCGTGAATGGGTAGCTATACAC
>JAULBY010058225.1:0-10789 GCA_032358315.1 Ophiocytium majus
GGGAGGCGGCGGGGGCGGCGGCGGCGGGGCTGCACTGCCACCGGCCGCCGGTGCTGCACGAGGGGATGCATGGCAGCGGGCATGGGCATGCCACCTTCTAGACGGCGTGTACAGTGGTGCATTGCGCTGCGGTGTTGGCGGGCGTTGCGGCAACCCTGGTGGCGGCGTGCAGTGGGCATGGCCAATTTTCCCTTCTGTGGTGCGGTTGGGGGATGGGCGGTGGGAGGGGGCTCGCTTCCAAGGCGCTACAGTGTGCAGCTGCTGGTGTTCGGGAGAACATCGGATCACACTGCCATTCTTCAGGGGTGGCCAGCGGCGTAGAGAAAGCAGGGGGGGGTGGCGGGGTGGGGGGGAGGGGGGCTTACTATGTGCCTGCGGGCACGCTTACTGTACTACCTGTAACCGTCCTTCTGGTCTACTTTCGCGGGCACACCCTTATAGGCAGCGCGCGCGCGCCGACTTCCGTCGCCGCACGGGCGGCCAGCAGCCGTGCTCTGCGGTTGCGGCGGGAGAAAAACACCGTATCGTTATAGCCGCACCTCTTTATACGCCTGTAGGCACTGCATGACGGGGGGGGGTGATGCCCCTGCATTACTGCGTGTGGTCAAGACAACGGGGCAGAAGCGTTCCAGGTGGGGGGTGGGGGGGGGGGGGGGGGGGCGGGGGGGCAGAGAAAACCCCCGGAAAAGTTCCCATTATGAGCCTGCACGTGAGGCGGCGACAGCTGTTCTGCCGGCCTGCCTGCGGCAGCCTGGCTGTAGTTGAAGTTGAACAATGTAGTTGAAGTTGAAGTTGGAGGGGTAGTTGAAGTTGGAGGGGGGTGGGTGGGTGGGCTCGCACCGCGGCCCCATTTGGGTTGTGCGCCGCGTGCGCCGTGGGGGGAGGGAGGGGGGGCACAGCAAAGTTCAACACTCGATACTCAGCCTTCAACACATGAGAGCGCGCCTCCCCACGACGGAAGGGCGTCGCTTGCTGAGCATAGCAGCAGATGAACGATCAGCTGCACTTGTGCGGGCCGAGATAAACAGTTACCGAGTAAATAGCGTGCACCGGCTGGTGCGATCCTGATGATGAAAATGGCGGTCTGCAAAATGGGGCACGGAATCACCAAGTATTGACTAGCGAGACGGGCTGTGTGATGTGAGTGTCCTGGTTGTTTGCCTTTGTGCTGCATGCCGATGTGTGCCTGCTGCTGCATCTCTGTGTGGGGTAGCGACTCCAGACGGCGGTATATCCTATGGCGGGCCGGCCTGCCCACTCGGACGCCCCGCTCGCCTCTTGGTGTGGTCCGTGGTGGCTTCCCTGTGTGTGGCGTGTGTGCAGCAAATATGAGCAGGCAAGCCCCCACGGTGTGCAAACGAAGCGCAGAAAACCTGTGTGCTGCCGCAGCTGCTGCAGCATTAGTGGCCCAGCAACAAGTTCAAACCTTCCTAACGTGACAGCATGCCACCGTGTAGAGGATGGGACACAGTGGGTGAGGGGAATGCCTATCTTTTTGAGTGCGTGTTGCATTACTTTTGGCGCACAATACGTGTCAAAAAGTTTACCCACACATGGCGTTGTCGCGCATACGCGCAGCCCTGTCGGCAGCGCACCAGATGGCACTGTCGGCACGTGTCATGGAGTACATGGCGCTCCCTGGTGTGTGGGGGGAGCACGGTGTTCCGGGAGCTGGGGGGTGGGAGCAGGTCCCCTGGGACATGGGGCTGTAGTTCGTTAGTGTAGTGCTCTGGCATCTTGCCAGGCTTCCCCTAGAGTACTGAGCATTGCCAGTTTTTCGCTACCTGTCTGATTTTCTGGTCACACGCACCGTGTGCAAAGGGCGTTCCGCGCCCTAAGCGGAGTTTGATAAGAGTACATGTCACACACCGCACTCTCAAGCCAACGTCAGCACAAACACACCAACCACTAGCAGCACATGAAAACCCTTTCCTGACACAGTTGAAGTTTGTCCATAGTTGCAGTACAGGTGAATGAAGTCCATGTAGTTGAAGTCTGACTGTCCACAGGCCACGCGCAGCGAGTGCAGGAGCTGCAGTATGGGCTTGTCGGCAGTGACGGTAGCAGCAGCTGCTGCTGCGTGTTTCAGCTGCTGCCACGTCTGTGCCTTCCTCCATCACTGTCCTGTCGCGAGCACAACCCGGTGCCTTCTTCACAAAAGCATGGTGCGCGAGCACAAGCGTGCGGGCCCCTCAAGGCGCCTTCGCCGACTCAGGCGACTAAAGCACCATGCTGCGCCCCAATCCATGAACGCCCCCCTGGCGAATTCACGCCCAGCAAAACTCCGTAGTCACCCTAGTCACCCTACTACTACTAGTAGTAGTTTTATTTACTAGCGGCCATTGCCTGCGCTTCGCGCAGGCTTCCGACCAGTGAGAGGCATTTGCACGTACCTATATGACATGCATACTGCAGGGGGGATCCCGGAGTGGGTGCAGCATGGCATGCACTGCGCATGTACTTCAAAGCTTATCAAATTGGAGGCCCCACAGGTGCGTGTGTCATGATCGTGTGCGCAGGCGGAATAGCACGACCAAGCGTGTACTCCAAATGCATACAGGTATTTGAAGCATGCCCAGCCATTGGGTTCTTGCACCTGGAGAGACGGTCCGTGCGTACTGCTGGGCCTTGACGTTTGGCGGTGTAGGCAGCGGGCGGCACGGGTGCGCTGGTGCCATGTCGGTACTGGTGTAATACTGTATTAGCGGCTTTTGGTGGTATGCGGTATAGTGTGCACTTGTCTGACCTGCTGCTTCAGCTGCACATGTGCACTGTGGGGCTTTCATGCAGCTTAGCATGCACGCAGGGTGCCCATGCGTCCACCGTGGCATGCGGCACATGCACAGGCTGCCATTGCAGCAAGAAGCGTTGTCCGTTGCAGCAAGAAGTGTTGTCCAAGATGCAGTCGAGCAGGCGCGTAGAGCCCACAGAGCAGATGTGATGTGAAGCAGTGCGCATCGTAAAGCTTTGCCTATGACATGCAAGCACTCGGCTCATGGCTTTTGCTCAGCAGTGCACAGGCAGCAGCAGCACTGTGAGCAGAAGTCAAGGCAGGCGCGCTCAGCAGTCGTGTCTGTGCTCAAATACAACACACACTCTAGCAGTGGCAGCAGCTAGAGTATCAACATTCTAGAGTTGCAAGCAGCTGCTATGGCATGGCCATGCCAGACGGGCTGCGGGGGCCACTGTGCGATCTGGGGCTCTGATCTACTGGAATTGCTCAGAAGCAATACACTGGTTGCTGCACCTGCGACCATCATGCCATACATACATGAATACATGCCTGCGGGTGCAGTGCACCACACCGCGGCGAGTAGTAGTGCCGCTACATTTTCTGGCGCGCAGTTCACAAGACAGCGACAGTATGGCGGCACTTACACTGTAGCACTTGCCAACACGGTGCTGTGTGTTAGACTCTCGGCTTCGTCACATCAGTGTTGACACCCCCGGGTTGCTTGTTGCACTCCCTGCTGGCGAAGCCAGCACACACGCCAGCACAGGCACGTTCCAGCATGCTGGCGAGCCTTCCCGTCCCGTACAGGCACCAGTGCCTGTAGCGGCACGGCACCAGCACAGCGTTGTGGTCACGGCTTCGAATTCAAAGCACAGCAGCGCGCACGCTTCCTGCTGAGCACAAAGGGAGCTTGGACGACGATGTCGTTACAGGGCAGACCCAACACACGTCGACAGAGCGGCGGCGGCAGCGGCGAGCCTTCCACCCCACCCCACCATCAGGGCGGGTCCGCCACCGCCAGCACCATGGCAGAAACAGAGGTGCGCGCCCGCTGCGGACGGCTGCTTGCAGCCCGCCCCCCCCTCTTTTCGCTGCTGCTGCCGCAGACCTAGCAGCTCCTTGCTCAGGGACAGTCTGGCTGCCAGGTTGCTGCGCCATGCATGGTGCACCAGCGGCCGCGGCAGCCTGCGGAATGATCAGACAGAGAGGCGACAAATGCCAGCTGCTGAGACGAACCTCACCCCATTGCGCTCTGCCGCCGCTGCCTGTGTGTGTGGACGGATGCTTGGGGCGTCGCGTGGGCGCAGGATTGGAAGGGCAAATTCGACGCCTTGAGGGAGAGGACCAAGGCCTTCGCGGCTGAGAAGAATGCGGAGAAGGCTCAGCTGGGTGAGTTGTGCCGGCTGGTGCGGCAGGTGACGCCCTGGCGCTGCCAACTAGCTCGGACTCTGGCAGCAATCAACAGCGCGTGCACTTGCTGTTCTAACAACTTGCATGCGACGCGTCCAGGGTGCCAGACACTTGGCACAAGGGCTCGCTCCCGGTGGCCGGGCTGCCGTCGTCTTGCGGTCGTCGCCGCAGCAGCATTTGCCTGCCGTGAGCAAAAAAAAAACTGGACCTGCTGCACCTGGAAAGCCCTGCGCGCGTCATGCTTGCCGCACTTGAAGTTGCCGGAACGGCAAGGCGGCCGACGACAGGACGTGCTGCAGGCGCACGCCACGTCAATTAACCCAAGCAATTAACTTGAGACAAGAGTGCGGCCGCCGCATCGCTTTGGAGCCGCAACGGCAGCACCCAGCGGCCGCCTGCATGAGGCAAATTGGAGCGGTGGTTGCGGCCCGACTGACCGGCGGTGTGTGCCTGCGGCGCTGCGCAGAGGAGCAGCTGGCATCCCTGAAGGAGAGGACCAAGGAGGTGGTGGCGCAGCTCCGGGCGGAGGTCGCGACAAAGGTGCGCGTCGCGTTACGTTTGAAGTTGGTCATAAATTCATGTTGAAGTTATTTGGGCGCCAAAGGCGCCACCCAGCACCACCGTTGCCGCGCTGGCACGTTGCCGCGCTGGCAGGAGCCGCTGGTTTGTGCGCGCGCCGGAAGGCAAAAACAAAAACATGGGAGGCAGCACGCATTACGCAAGTTGAAGTTTGCTATTTCAAACCTGGGAGAGGGCTTGAAGGCAAGCATGTGCGCCTTGTGTGCCAGCGCCGGCGCAGGCACCAATTTGTTTTTTTAATTGGCAGTGCTCAGCAGAGGTACACCCATTGTGCTGGTTCCCGCCTGGACCAGCGACTCTGCAGTGCGCTGACGACAGGGCGCACTGCACAGCTCGCTGTTTTTTTTACACTTTAACAGGGCGTAAAAGAAAATATGTTTGTAATTCATTAGTAAAGGAAACATGTTTGTAAATCATTACGTCAGTGTGCATAGTGCCGAGCACCGCGATGTCGGGAGCTTGAAGCAGGGGCCAGCGTTCTTGACCGTGCTTTCTCCAGTTGCACACACCATGTGCAGCGCATTGTGCACGGGGCCTTCCGCGCCTCAGGCGGACTTCAAATGCAACTACTTCAACCACAACCTCAACTGCAAATAAATGTGCATGGGCGCTCCCTTCACGCACGCGCGCACGCGTGCATCCGTGTAGGATGCCAGGATGGGCGAGGTCATGGAGAAGAGCAAGACGGTCATCACGGGGCTGCGCGCACAGCTGGCAGAAAAGGACGCAGCGCTGGAGAAAGAGGTGTGTGCGCGCGCGTGCACGTGGATCGCTCTGTGCGGTGTGTGTGAAAGGAAGAGTCACTGCTGCCGCGCTAGCAGGCGGCTTGGTTTTAGATTTGTGGCTTCAGTGCTGCTGCGAAGTAGTACCGTTCTTTTATACATAGTGATGGGTCACAGCGTATAATTTTTGCATTATATGCCGTATAACGTATGTAAATACGCCGTATACAATATGCAGATGAGCATATTGATACGGTAAATACGCCGTATATCGCGTTTTTGGGCGTAGAACTACCCCGTATTTTGTATAACATATAAATTACGTCACACGCCGTGACCCATCACCAGTTACAGACTTGATGCAGACAGGGATGAGGCGCTGGAGACAGAGGTGTGTTTTGTGCGCGTGCACGTAGGCTTGCGCGCTGTGCGGCCTTCGGGAGGGGACGTTCAGTGCTCCTGCGTCACAAGGTGGCTTGGATTCTGCATGTGTGATTTACGTGCGCTGCGTCGAAGTATGTTACAGACTTGACCCGATGCAGAAGGGGGTGCGGCGCTGGAGAAAGAGGTGTGCAGTGTGCGCGTGCACGCAGGTCGCACTGCGTGGTGCGCGAGAGGCGCTGGGCGGCAGGTCGCGCTTCTGTGTGCATGGTTGAGTGTGAAAGCGAATCGCCTCATGCGAAGGATGATTGGATCAGTGGAACATGTGTATGTACATACAGTACTACTGGTACGCACTTCGAGGTATATACATCTATGGTGTACTGGCACATCTAGTATGTATGTGTCGGTACTATGTACTACCTATGTACTACTATGTGGTATTACTGCTTCTGAAGTACATACATGCATGAAAGCGATCGCCGCGTGTGAAGGGAGAAGTACCTGTACTACTAGTAGTAGTGTATACAAACTCAAGTAGGGGGGATAAACTCTAGGTCTCCCCCCCGGTAGGGGCTGTCACTACTAGTAGTATATATCTACTACTAGTAGCGGCTGGCACCTGCTAGCCCTTTCTCTGTTCGTACACATTCTTTGCCATGCATTTGACACGTGTCATGGCCGCCAGTGAGCGTGCTGGCATGCACATGTCATGGGCTCTTGCACGCCCCCAAGTGCAAATAAACATGGCATGTATGTGTAGGTATTATATTTCAGAAGTGCTACGTAGCACCTACATGCGCACCCTCGCTTAAATTGCGCTTCGCCACACGCGCAGGTTGCCGCGGCACGGGAGGCGGCGGCAGCGGAGGCGCGGGCGGCTGCGGCTGCGGCCGCTGCAGCAATTTCTGCAGAACTTTCTGCAGCTCGCGCGGCGCGGGATGCGGCAGCGGCGGCCGCGGAGCAGCAGCAAAAGCAGCTGCTGGAACAGCTGCAGGCGGTCCAGGTGCGCTGGCGCCTGGTGGCCCGCACAGTACCCAAGTATGCACCTGCTGTGACCCAAGTACATGCTCGAGTATGTGTAGGTCGCGGGCAGCTGCAGGCGGCCAAGGTGCGCTGTCGCCTGGCGGCCCCCGCAGTGCCCAAGTATGCACCTGCCCTATACTTCAGAAGTATGTATATACTGAACTACCGTATTTGTTTGCAGTATACTGAGGTGTCACATACTTTGTAGTAAATGTATCCTTCAAGTATACATGTAAATACATATGCGCATGTATGTATACTTCAGCAGTACCATATGCCGTGGTATGTGTATGTACACGTATGTTTGCCAGCTAACTTGCAAAAAGCAGTTCTGAAACACATAATCTTTTCCCCGGCATGAGGGCTGGAAACGCTGAGCACAGCTTTATTTATTTGTATTAAAGGGGGAAAAATAAGAACGGGTAAGGTGACAGCCAGCACACAGCATGTTTTGGACGGTGGGGCGGCAGGGTCACCACACTGCGTCTTTTTTTACATCAGATGATTTTGGTTTACTGGCTTATTGTTAAACTGTGTAAAAGGACTTTGCTCTAAATGGTCATCACAAATTTCTACCGTAGGCTCTTTAACTACTAAATGAAAACATTATACTACTAGTGGTAAGATTATAAGCCTGTTGCAGCCCACTGAGGCTGACCCCCGAGACACCTGCGGTGCCGTAATGATCAATGTTGCTGATTTATGCGGAAGAAATTTTCAGGAAACGACGTGCTCCAGGCAGCATGCGCCCGCGGGCGCATGCACGCCTTGTGCGCGCACCAAAATGGTGTTTTTTCACTTTGTTGGGCGCCGTTAGCATGTTTGGTGTCGGCAGAGCACAGCATGGCAGTCGATACATATATATAATACTACTGTAGTATTATCGTTTTATTTATGTGCACTTGTGTTTGTGCGACACAGACACTCTGTCTAAACACATCTCAACCAACCTCTGTAGTTCTGTTTTGTTGCACTTGTGGACGTGCAAGGACCCATGCCATGCATGCCAGCGCGCTCGTGGCACGTGCCCAGCAGCGTGTGCACACGAACACACAAAGGTTTATTTAGATGCCCCAGGCAAAGGCTTTGGGAGGGACGACATCAATTGGGGGGGGGGGGCGGCGTTACTGTAGGAGCTACTCAAACAACAATACATAGGCAGTAAACCTAGCATTACAGCTGACAAGGCAAAAGAATGCGGGGGGGTAAGCATTTTGTGTGTGTGTACTTGATGTATATGGTCATCGTGCACGAGCTGCAGCGGCTGGTGAGTGGTGCACGCCAGCCAGCCAGCTACTACTACTACTAGTAGCACATTAGGAGCCACTCAAACAACACACTGTAGCACATAAGCAATACCCCTTAGCATGTATTGTAGCTGACAACACAAAGCAATATGAAAACTCATCTAGGAGCAATAAACTCTAGGTCTCCCCACCGGTAGGGGCCGTCACCCTGGGCGGACCCGTGCAAGGGGGTGAACAAAGCAAAGATGGCGCCTAAGAAGAAGCAGCCGATCTCGCACCTACCGAAGCGCGGATTCCATCATAGAAATGTGGTGCGTTCAAGTGGGGGCTGCAGGCACCGTGGCTGAAGCAGACTGACTTGTATCGGAGTGGTGGCAGGTTGGTGACGCTAGCGCCAGGTAGTGGTCCCCACCGGGGCAGAAGCAAGCAATATATAATATCGGGGGATAAGTCACTTTGGGAGGCTCACACCAAAGCACTACTAGTAGCGCAAAAGTTTCCGCGCCGACCTGACTACTTGCAGAACACAACGGCACATGCTGTGATGGGGTACGCAACATATGCGACAGCTCTCCAATTTTCTTTCTCACAGCAACATTTTTTTCCCCCTCACTTGCACCTGCGCCGCGCTGCAGGCGCGCCAGGAGGCGGACGCGCGGCGAATCGAACAGGCGGAGGGCAAGGCAAGCGCGCGCGCCCCGTGGCTGGTCCGGCTACACCAAAAAAACAATTAAAGAAAACTAAAGATCAGCATGGGTTAGATCTGTAGCTTCTTATAAATCCGGTATAATAAAAAAGTTACAAATGATTTCAGAAGTAAAAAACAACAAAATATATGTATACTTGGTAGTACTTCAAGAAGTAGACGCTTTGTTTCTGCCCCGCCCCGCCGGCACCACCCCCGGCCGCTGGCCTGAGCGGCGGCGCGAGCCGGTGCAGCAGCTCGTTTTGAAGGGCACCCTGCACATGCATTGTTACTGGTGATGGGTCACAGTGTACAGATTTTTTCATCGCGCCCCCCATGGCTGGTCTGGCTAACACAAAAAGGAACAAAATAACACAACAAAGATTCAAAATCAACATGGATCAGATTAAGCTTCCTTTAGTAGTATGTAATCAGTGGTTTCAAAATGATTTTAAAAAGAACAAAAATATATTTCTGAAGAATACACTTTGTAGCTGTTTCTGCCCTGCGCCACCGGCCCCAGCAGGCGGCTAGCCTGCGCGGCGGCGGGAGCCAGCGCAGCAGCTCGTTCTGAAGGGCACCCTGTGCATGCCGTGTTACTGGTGATGGGTCACAGCGTACAAATGTCTCACCTTACTTCTTGAAGTTTGCCGTATAGCGCACGCAAGTACGTCAAGTGTGGCGTATAACGTATTTCATGTAACCGCACGCATTTATACAGCATATACTTCGCAACGAAGTGCGCCGTATACCGTGTTTTGGGGCATAGTATACATGTGTATATGGGTCACAGCGCACATAATGTTCCATTACGCGCCGTACAACGTACGTGTGTATGTAAATACTTTTAGTGTGGCGTGTGTAACGAGGTTATGTGAGCGCATGTACACGGCATATACGCCGTATGCCGCGTTTCTGGGCATGGAATTACGCCATATCTTACATTCAGCGTATAAAATACGTTTAAAATAGTGATGGGTCACAGCGTATAATTTTGCACTATACGCCGTATAACGTATGTAAATACGCCATATAACATACACAGATGAACGTATTTATACGGCAAAGACGCCATATATCGCGTTTTGGGCATAGAAATACGCCGTATTTTGTACAACGTTTCAAATACATTACACGCCGTGACCCAGCACTAGTTATAAAGCACCAACATTGTGAGCCGTGCCCCATCACTACGTGTCACCCCGTAGGGCCCCCGTGCGGGCGCCCCCTGCTCAGCGGCCGTTGCGCGCGTGGGCGCTGCGCAGGCAGCCTTTGATACTACAGAAGTGTAACTGATATTTCGAAATAAATACAGAGATCTAATGTTTATACCGATTTTATGTGGTACTGAAGAAGAATCGTGCATGTGTAATGCTGTCGCAGTGGTTATCATTCATCTGAACGCACGGGCGCGCAACTGCCCATGCCATGCGTGCCAGCGCGCCCGTGGCGGCGGCACATCGCCCGGCGGCGTACACACACGAACCACCAAGTGCAATAAGCAGTACGCTACCGGTACTGTGAGTATATTTATGCAACATACTTCGAAGTATATATGCACATACTGTATGCATCCACTTTCAGTACAAAATGATGAGTCACCAGCGATGCCCGGCGTGAAATGTAATGAGACACGGACTGTTTCTTTCCTCATGGCACTATGAAGTACCAGTATGTATGTATACATGTATATACGGTAATAACATAATACATTCTGCAGTATATTATAATCACATGTATACATACATGTACCGTAGTTAAATGGAAAAGATGCGTCTCCGCTCCCTATGAGATCGTGGCCAGCATGGCCATTTACCGCCATGATACGGCCCACTAGGGAACGCAACTTGAATTTGACTAGTGACGGCGTGGGTATTGCTACTACTGTGGCAACTGTCCATGCTGGCCACGATCTCATAGTGAATATACGTAATGAGAACTCTGTTCCCATACGCGTGGTCGCTGAGAGATACCTTGGTGATCTCGAACCACTAGGGCCTGATGA